>JAGKQA010000044.1:0-261855 GCA_022609195.1 Plenodomus libanotidis
GAGGTTCCCCGCTTGATGTGTTGGACATCAGGCTTCTGATGGCGCAGCTGACCGCTGGCCTGTTCCTTGACCTGCTGTTGGTCCTTTTGGGTCATAACAACTATCTGTAAGGCTTGCCATTCGCCGCAGCCTAAAATCTGGCCCTAGCCTATCTTCAAATCTTATCCGAAGGGGGTATCGCTCATCCAGGCGATATATCCTTATAGACGCGGCATAGAGCTTTGCATCGAGTACAACCTCTGCTGGTTGCAGCGCTGTTTCTCGCTATAGAAGCGACACTAGCGTCGTTTTATAAACAGAGAGAATCGCCCTAATAGCTTTATTTTAGGTCATATCATATCGGTAAGCTAATCCATTAATACAGTTCGAGATAACTCGTCCATTTTTAATACGGTTCTTGGATAGCCACTATACTTCCAATATATAGTACTAGATAGGGGGTATATAGGAAGTGATAGCGCGCCGAAGCAGGTATATTAGAGCGCCCCAAATAGTATTGCCTAATAGCCGTAATCCACCAGCTACTTAGCAAGCTTTAGCGGAGAGGGTCTTTATATAGCCCTTAAAGGTGAATCTTCTATTAAAGTGGACGCCGAGCCACCGTAGAGAGGCCCCCCGCTTTACGGGCCGGACTATATAGTGCTGCATATCCGGCAACGTAACAGAGATTACCGGGTTCCCATCTTTATTTCTCCTAGTAAAGTGAATAAGTTCGGATTTATCGAGATCGAAAGTGATTCCTTATAATATGCCCCATTCTAGGGTTTCTCTCCATTCTCTGGCTAATAGGTCGCAATTCTTTTCCAATAACGGTGAGCATATAAGGATTGCTATATCGTCTGCATACCCAAAGCGGGAACGCTTTCTCCCTGGTTGACGCATACCTAGCTTAAATAAAGGCTCGATATAGAGTATAAAGAGGATTAGCAACACGGGAGAGCCTTATAGTAACCCGCACTCGAGGTCGAAAGTTTCTCCTACTTCGCTATCAAGCCTTATTCTTGCCCTTCTCTCCGTAACAAAACTCGATACCCAGCTTATAAGGTTCCCCGGCTATCCCATTCATAGAGCCAATATACCAGCCTCCCTGGCAGCACAGCGTCGAAAGCCCCTTTTATATCGAATATCAGCATAGAGGTAACAAGACCTCTTTGTTACGCGCACTCGATATCGTAGATAGCAGCCGCCGCAAGGTCACTATACGAACGGAGGGGGAGAGCCCCGAATTATTAGTTGTATAGTATACAGTGATATATTGCGATCTAAGCGAGTCTTTTTGCGATAAGTCTCTCAAACCGTTTCCCGAGCAGAGAGTGGAACAAACAGGTGCTTCGATAAAATTGCCTAGTGACACGCCCCGAAGCCATGCCACGCCACGCCATCCCACAGTCAAAGTGGGTGTCGTGGGCTTCGTGGCGGCCTAATTCGTCTTTCTGGATGTAGCGTAGCGTGGGGGATCTACTCAAAGTGTCGTCGTAGGCGTAGGGTAGTATCGGGGAAAGCAGAGTAGTGACATGAAATACGTATTTTGTATTATATCTGTACTGAAATACAAATACACGTAACGTGGTCCATCAGTGACCCGATCACTTTCCCGCGACACCACTATCATCTAGCTTCAGCATGTAACTCCTCGATGACCAACAATGTCCTGTCAGTCTAAAGAGGCACGAACCATCCTGGCTATCGAGGCGCTATAGAAGCAATCCGAACATTCAAAAAAAAAAAAAACAGTCGTCGAGCGGCTGCGAAGATCTACAACATCCCTCTCACCACTCTAAGCGACAGAATGAACGGTGTAGCTCCTCGCGTCGACCGTCGACCCCCTCTCCAGAAATTGACCGAGCTTGAAGAGGAGGTTATAGTTCAATATATATTGAATCTGGATTCCAGCGTGCTTCCACCTCGGGTTGATGATATGCGAGAAATGGCGGATCATATCCTCGCGACGCGTACCAAGCGACGTGTCGGCAAGCAGTGGCCTTTTCAATTTCATCCTAAAGCGAAAAGTTAAATCTAGTCTCGTTACTGCCGTACCAACTGCTTGCCTTGGACTACGAGCTCCGAAATGGGCCCTATGGTCGCCGAACCAACCGCCCTGTTCGTGCCAGACATCCTCGCAACCGCCTATTGTCAGCCGTACTTCGAAGACGTCCCCGAGGAGGTTCACCACCCCATCGAGGACCCCCTACGGCATTGGGCCCCCTGGCCAGCGCAGCCTACGACATGCCGCAGCGCCTACGCCACCGACAAACCGGAAGACCCCTGCCAACCAGAGACTCCTTTGGTGATGATCGAGGCGGGCCTCACTCCAAGCCGAGACCATTACCGCACTCGTCAAGTCTGCCACTCTGGCCCCGAGACTTGAGTCCGTATGATTCGCCCCCCCCCCCCCGATGAAGCATATGCCCGTCCAGCCTCCCGCGTGGGGCAGCCGTCACATCACGCGGCGCCGCTCTCCGCTCCGGCCGTTACCACCTCTAGCAGTGCCCAGGCCAGAAAAATTTCCCCCGGGCTAGTCGCCGATCACACTCTCCGGCCACACCTGAAGGACATTAAGATGGCTAACGCCACCGCCTTCCTCCAATTTTGTAAGGAGGACGGTGTTAAATGCTTCAGAATGACCTGGGACGGGCTGGACACCGTCCGAGACGGCATAAAGAACGCACTACGCCCCGTCACCATACCGGATCTTCCCGAGCAGGTCTTTCACGATATCTTATTAGGCTGATTCCAGCGCGAAGCCATGAAGCACCTCTCTACAGAGGACTACCAAGATTTCCTGGACGAGCTTTTCTGCCCCCTCTATCTGGGACGGATCTCCGAAGAGGACATCAAGAAGTTTATGAAGGAGAAGCCTCCCAAGACCGAAGAAGAGATCCGCAAGCAAGTCCCTGAGTGGCTTCGTCATTGGACAATAGCTTTCCTGTCCGGCTTAGCCCACAAGCTTGCCCCGTCCCGACCGTCAGATCCGAAGATTGACATCATCCCCGGACGCGAGCCGCCTTACCATAAGAACTGCCCTGAGCGCCGGCGAGCTGCTATTCGTCTCCAAATGGATCGAAGACAACCTCTCCAAAGGGTTCATCCAAGAGAGCCGCTCTCGCTGCGCCGCCCCGCTGATGCTGGCAGCTAAGCCGGGAGGCGGAGTGAGAATCTGTCAAGACTACCGAGGCCTCAATAACGTCACTATCAAAAACTGGTACCCCATTCCCCTGACCTGAGAGACCCTGGAGCAGCTCTCCGGAGCGGTGATCTACACGAAACTCGACATCATCCACTCTTTCAATAACCTCCAAATCGCCGAGGAGGACGTCTGAAAGACTGCCATCATTACACGAAAAGGCTCATACGAGTCCCTGGGAAGTGGTTAGGCTTCGCATTGCAAAATGCAATCATTTATAACTCAGCCCGGCTTTTCGGGGGCAGTGGATTGCGCCCAACGTATCCCTAATCCCACCCTCCCTCTCACATCTAGGCCTTCGTCGTTCTCACCACCATACATTCTGCCCGAATATTCACCCGAGTTTCTGGGACAGCTCCGATAATCATACCACTCAACGAGGCCTTCGTGCAGTGAGTGAGTGCTGTGCGGGTAGAAATCAAGGCCTATTCCAGGGGACGCACAAGCCTGATCGGCTCCTATATATACAGTACATTGTGCGAAGGCACACAGACCTTGTGATAAGCCCGGCTCCGCAGGAACGGCTGGGCTGACAAGATGCGTCCGACATGACCATATGCGGGCTCGGGACTTGGGCGACCGGCTCCAGGGTCGGCCTGCTCAGACCACCCTCTCGGGATGAACTGGAAGCACGCCCACGTAGGCGGTCGCGAGAAAGATGGCCTGGGCCTGGGCCGTCTATTCGTCTCCATGATCCTCCGACCCCTACCTGAGCTTCTTGCCAAGGGACGAAGCGGTGCACTACCAGGAGGGACTCGGCGGGAAATGGGTGCGGCGACGGACTACGGTTGCGCGGGCTGAGGCACACAACCACGGGACACAGGTCGGCGAGATCTCACGTGACACGAAGCTCCAGACAACTTTCCCAAGTCCTCACTGACGTAGAGTTCATGCGCGGCAAGCAAGATCCTGGGTGTCGATTCCGTAAAGCCAGCCAACCTGTGCGAGGAGTTCGTCGTCCCGACGCCGTCAGGAAGTGGCCTGCAAATCAGCTGCTGTCTCATCTCCTGCGCCTATCCTGCGACCAAACGGCCACCGGCAGCCAGGCGTGCCCGGGTAGTGCGGGCATCGGACATATATCACACTCACAGCCAACCCATGACAAAGGAGGTCGCCACCATGGGCCACTTCAGTTTTTTCTCTTCTTTTTCTAACGTCGCACAATCGTCGTCCTGGTTGGCTGGCGCCGACTGCACCAGCTGTTTGAGCTTGACTCGATCTTCTTCGATGCAACCAAGGATCAACGAGACTTTTGACGACTGCCATACGTGTATAGAGCACGTGCAGGATCCTCATTCCGCAGGCTCTCGCACCAGGGACCTATCCGGGAACCTCCCCAGCGGCGGGGATAATGTCCAACGCCAACTCCCCAAGCACGCCCGAACGCCGGGAATTTAGGCTTTAGCGAACAC
The DNA here is from genome assembly GCA_022609195.1 of Plenodomus libanotidis. Classification (NCBI taxonomy): domain Eukaryota; kingdom Fungi; phylum Ascomycota; class Dothideomycetes; order Pleosporales; family Leptosphaeriaceae; genus Plenodomus; species Plenodomus libanotidis. The sequence continues at coordinate 4,597 of JAGKQA010000044.1, forward strand.
GCCTGGGTAGCGGTAACTATGTGAAACACTGCATCAGGACCCTCGGGTACAGACAGTTGGCTGGCTGTGTCATTGTCATCTATGTACTAGAACATCTGCACTTCTGCGCGGTTCAGCGTCCCCTCGAGCCCTGCTGCACGTCTTTCTGCTTCCATACCAACGTGCGACTGTTCTCCACCCGCTGGGCGAAGACTGGCGAGTCCAGGTGAGTTGATACTTGTTCTCTGCGCAGAAAATACGGAAAACTGTTTACTTGAAGCCTCTATCCATCGCCAGGAGAATAGCACCGGTAGCTAGGTTGTGAAAGAAGTCCACTGTTCCACCCCTTCTACGGCATGGGGCCGAACCTCTTGGTTCGGTCCTCGTTCATAGCAATGATAGCATCCCTGGCCCCATTCCAACATTTCCTCTTCCCCGCGAACAACCGGTAGGTGTGCGGACTCAGCAGCCCATCCATGAGCATGCCGCAGAAGTGCCGATCGGACAGCCAGAATGACCACCCCGCAACACCCCAGCCTAGATACTTCTCTAGGTTTGTGCCGGCCGCCTCACTCACCCAGTCCATCCAATCAGATGCTTTGACAATAGCGGGCATCACGGATCCGGTCGTGGCCAGACTACAAACCCAGGCGTGATGTTTGTCCACCTGCTTTTCCATCGCAGCCGCAGGCGGAAAGGCCGACGTTCCCTTCCAGAGCTGGGCGAGGGCCATGGAGGCCAGGTCGAACATGAAGAAGGCTGGGTTCATGAACGAGAGATTTCCCATGAAGGCGAGCGACTCGGGATGATCTAGTGAGAATATGTTTTGGTACAGCCTCGGCAGTGACCTGCCGTTAGATCCGGCGGAGTCGTCCCAATCCTTCGTGGTTCTCCTAGTCGGATCGGCATTTCCAACGATAGAAAAGTCCACAGAGAACCCGGTGCAGTACAGTATGGCGTCGACTTCGTACTGCTTGCCGTCGGTAGTCTGGACAGTGGATGCATTGACGACACACTCGATACCATATGTCGACACGACTGTGCCTTGCGTGAGACACGCGACCAGATCGTCGGACACAAGCGGGCGCTGGTTGATGATCGACGGCGCGGGCTCGAAGCGCCATTCCGGCTTCATGTCGAACACCTGGTGCTGAAGCTTCCCGATCACGCTGTTCATCGTGCGCGCCCACAAGCCGGGCGTATAGCGAGACATGAGCTGCAGCATGCAGTATTTTCGGTATGTGCGCACGTGGTCGACCGGACGGTTATCAACCCACCGAGGCAGCTGGTGCGCGCAGCATGGCATTAGCATAGTTCAAACTTCTCGGGTCCTCGGCCGATGAACAGGCAGGACTCACGATGATTGCCCCGTGGCGGTGAGCTAAGTATACCTTGCTGGCAGACTTGCTCAACTCTGTCGCCATGTCAGCTGCGGTGTTGCCGAAGCCGAATATCATGACTCTTTTCCCAGCTAGTGATTCCGGACTGCACGGCAATCCTCCTTGTTAGTGACTGGCCTCCTAGTCCGTTTGGATAAGTGCAACTGCGGGAACCTACTGCTTGAACGACACGGAATGCTCAGTCGAGCCCCCGAACTTGTCGATGCCGGGAATGTCGGGGTAGATGGGATTCTGATCGCTCCCCATCGAAAAGACAACCTTGTCGAAGTGCTCCCAGCTGGGCTCAGTGTCCTGGGGACTTGCGATCAGCAGACGCCACTGATTCAACTTGGAATCCCACCTGGCCGCCGTAACAGTGGTCTTGAGCCGGGCATGCTGTTCGAGGTGGAAGTGCTTAGCGTAAGCAAGTAAATACTCGTGAACCTGCTCGCCAGGAACGAAATCTGGAGCATCTGGAATTCTTGTCAGCGGTGGCGCTATGGTCAGGTAGGTAGTAGGTGTGCGGGAGCCTCATACCCTCTGGGAAAGGAAAATCGGTGAAGCAGCCCTGGAGGAGTTAGCGACGTTGGCAAGATCGCACCCGACGCAGTGAATGAATACCCTTTGCTTGGACCCGTTTGAGCACGTAGCTGACAGATGATACCGGTTAGTAATGAAGCCGCCACGAGTTATGAAGACAGACTGGCAAGATCCAGTGCCCACTCACACTTCAGGACACTGATCGTGGGCTCCTCGGTGAACTTCCATAAACCTCCGAGGTACTCTTGGCGTTCCAGTCCAACGGCATCGAATCCTTCTTCCAGCAGGTTTTTCAGGGTCACCAAGCCCACGGCGCCTAGGACTTGGTCAATGCTAGAAGGTAATATGGTGATTGTGGGCTTGACGGCATACCTAGGCCAACAACACCAACTCTCGGTGCCATGGTGTACAGTGCTTCAATTTTGGACTTTCTCAACGCTTTGATTAGTCCTCTAAAATAAAGTTATCACGGTATAAATCGATTAGCCCTGACTCCGACAACGGGTTGCTCCTGCAGCCATAATAGGTACCTGGGCATAAACAAGCTATTCACCTGGTGTTATATAAATCCGTTCCTCGCAACCGGCTATCGATTTGTCTCCTCTGGTTCCTAGATTGTCCCAAGTCGAGCGCCCATCGTAATTCGATCCAAAAACGGGACTGATGCCGCTGGTGTTACACACATTTTTGATCGGGACAAGGCTTACGGCGCTTGAGGACGGCGCATCGGACTCCGGGCGGGCGTAAGTACAGCAAAGCACAAATACGGGACTTCGGAAGGGTTTGTTGAGATTCAAAAGCCTTCTTCCGTGCTATTCCGGCAGGTGTACGGGCCCGGGGGTTGAAAATTTGTCTCTATTCCGGCCAACTTCGTCTGCCTTGGTGTATTATCAGAGCTGCATAGTAGATATCTGTCACCTAGGTTGTTTACTTATCCTGCTGATATACCACGGAGAGAGATAACCGGGGCTGGAATTTGTTTTTGTGAATCTATTTAGCTTGATTTTTGAAAACCGATCATTCCTTTTCTCTTTCAAGTCCTCCATAATCACTTGCATTTAACGCGACTTTTAAAGTTATTGCTCTTGCCTCTACAATTACCAATCGATATGTCCCCCTCGGGCCTAGTACCGCCGCCCAATATGGAAAGCTTCGCACAACAAATATTCGACGACACTACCGTCCTAGCAGCCATTCTTCGAGACATGGGGCAGCCTCAGCCATCGTTCTCGGTCGACGGTCCAACTCATGTACTGCCTCCCGGGGCACCTGAGGCAGCTCGCAAGGCGCGCACATCTGTCATCGAGGCATGCTATAAGTTGTTTCAGCTTGCCACGGGACCCAGCGAACTGCTTCCTAACTTGCAAGCGAACGTAAGCATGCCCAGGTGCGGTAGCGGGAAACTTGAGAAGATTTGCTTAAGTAACACTGATCTTACTCCTGCTTCCAGTACCAGACACTCTTCGCCTTTAACTGGCTTGTGCATTTCGACATCTTATCCCACGTCCCTGTCGAGGGCTCATCCAGCTACGCCGAAGTAGCAGCTGCTGCCAAGGTGCCCGAGTCTCAGCTCAGGAGTATCGCTCAGATGACTATGACCAGCCACATACTCTGCGAGACGCACGATCGAAAGCTCACCCACAGTGCGGCCTCGGTCATGTTCCTGAAAAACCAAAACATGCTTGACTGGGCCCGCTTCATGTTCCGCGCCTCCATCCCGACAGCGGCCAGTGCCGTGAAGGCAACGGAGACATGGCCCGGCAGCCAGGACAAAACGGAAACTGCCTACAACATCGCTTTCGACCATCGGCTATCCTTCTTCCAACATTTGGCTCAGGATGCCGAGCTCGACAAAGAATTCTCGGGATATATGAAGAGCGTTACCGGAGGAGAAGGCACTGATCTCAATCACCTCGTTCAAGGATTCCAGTGGGCAGACTTGCCGAAAGGTAGCTTGATAGTCGATGTGAGTTGTGTTCTTTCAAGTCCCCTGGGTACGTCGTAGACTCCCAGAAGTGCAAGTTTGACATGATTCCTGACACCACAATAGATTGGGGGCTCCACAGGACACGGCGCGATCGCGCTGGCCCAAGCATTTCCCTCACTCCACTTCGAGATCCAGGATCGGGATGAGGTCGTAGCAAACGGCCTACAACTCCTACTGAATCAACCGCGCTCCATCCAAGAACGGATGACGTTCAGGGCCCACGACTTCTTCCAACCGCAGCCAAACCCTGGCGGGCGCGTCTATCTCTTGCGAATGATACTGCACGACTGGGCGGACGCTGATGCAGCCAGAATTCTGTCAAATGTTGCAGGAGCCATGTCGCCGGGCTCGGTCCTTCTCATCATGGACACAGTGCTCCCAGGCCCGGGCCAGATTCCTTCCACGCTCGAGCGGATCATGCGCGTCAGAGACCAGACCATGAGGCAAGTCTTCAACAGTAAAGAAAGGACGTTGGATTGTTGGAAGGAGCTTATCGCAGCCGCAGACGACGGCTTCTGTATCGAGCGTGTGGTGCAGCCCGAGCAAAGTCACATGAGTCTCCTGACTGTCGCTCTGAAGAAGCCGGCCTAGGAGTAATCAAGAAAACAGGACTTCGTTTATATTGAAATCTGGGATGGTAGTAGTACGCGATTTCCGGACTCATGAGCGTTACGAGGAATTTCAGTACGGCATTCTTATACCAAACAGCGAAACTGCGTTATCCGCAGTTTGCATGATTACTTACCTCAAGCCTCGGGATCATCGATATGTGCAAGATTTTGGCGGCTGATGAAAACTTTGTTGTGTTTACCATGGACCATTTCATCATGACCTCCGGGGCTTCTCCACTCACACCTGGGCATGGTGTCTGCTTCGTCACTACCTACCTACGTAGGTAGAGCTCACCACGATGTCGGGCACACACAACAGGCAAACCCCGAAGCCATACCATGCCATCCCACGGTGAAGAACATATTTCGTAGGCCTCGTGGGGTGTATCATTCGTTTTCGTGGATATGGCACGGTATGGCGGACCCACCCAGAACTTCGTCGTGGATGTGGCTTCGCGTGGGAGACCCATTGACGATAGCTTCGTGTTGTGGCGCGGCGTGCCATAGGCCCAGGGCGGCTCTTCCCGTGGTATGGCAACGGGGCTCGACAACAGGCCCACACATCACTGCTTTTGGGGTGAAAGCCTTGGTGACTTAGGCTGTCAATGGGCGGCGAGTGTAATTAATTAACTACCGAGCACCTTGATCGGACTGGACTTGGATCTGTCTAAACCAGAGCGATGGTTTCTCACCACTCTGACCAATCTCTGCCCGGAGAAACCTTTGTGGAAAAAAAGCAACGAAGAGCATGGAGTGGCTGAGAAAAGCCGCCTGAAGTGATAGGTGGACACGAAAGACGCCACGGACCACGTTGCTCCCGAAAAGCATGGCTGTGGTGAATGTACTATGAATCATCAACTAAGGACTCAATGCATAGCCGGTATTGCTTCCCATATTTGGGACCTCATTCTCAACGACCTTCCCATCACGAACAAACTCGTAAAAATAGCCCAGCGTCATTCTAACCAGTTGTAAGTCAACAACAGTAATCCGCCATATCCTGGTGATGTACGTACGTTGACCGCTTTACGTCCGCGAATTTAATGTGATCCGGGGCGACCCTTTCCAGAAATCGCGGATCGGCCTTCATCTTCTTGAAATCTTCAAGTTCCTTGAACACGAACTGCACAATGGAGTCATAATGCGACAAGTTCGAGAATTGTGGATCGTAGAGTTGGAAGAGCATTGGTCTGGTTTTGCTGTTATTGTGACTCTACAAGTGAGATATAAGCCCTTCTTGATGAGAACAAGAGTCCATGACTTGATAGGGGGGAAGAAGGATAATTACCATAGTATACCGAAGTATTCCGTATTCCTCCATAAGTCCAGAGACCAAGGGTGCATGAACCATCGTCATATACTCGCGGTACTCATCTTCGCTGAGGGAAGGATTGCGATAAGCTGTAATGGTTATGCAGATCAGAGGTATGGCAGGTGTTTCTGTCATATTGAATAGATGATACTTCTAGTTGCTTGGTCACTGCGCAGACTCTAGTGGCAAACTCTCAGACATGGACGAACCGCAGAATGAGGCTCCCTGGAGGGGCAGACGAGCTTAAAGCTTTGTCCGTCTTCTAATACACCTTCCTTGAAATTAAAGCGTCAAACAATTCAACCAAGTCAACCAAGCTTCGGCCCACTGAATAAAGGAATTGGGATCGTTGGGGTCTCGATATCCCGAGAGATGACTTGCTCGTCCCGGCCGAATTCCGTGCCCGTGTCGGTTTAACAAAACATTATAGACTGCGTTCAACGGGCCGCCTTCGCATAGTCCCTCGGCTTGAAAAGGGCACTCCGATTTCATATTACTCTAGGTGAATTTTATGGTTCGGGATTGCTTATATCCAGGTCGCCAGAGTTGCTCGGGTTCCGCATCATACGGTCGGAGGTTGCTCTCCATGGTCTGACGGTACTTGATAAGCCATCGGTCTACTATTTACTCCGGACCTCAGAGGGGCGATTCGGAGTTCAGGATGGAAGAGTGTGAGCTGAAACCTTTGGTTATCAGGAACTCACAAGGAGGGTATATCTTAGGGATTTATTGGGCGAAGTCACTGACCGTGCTCATGTGCAGATATCAGGATCTCACGATCAACTCATTGTCAACAAATATTCACACGTCGAATGCGATATCCATAGCTACAGGATGGCGGGAGAAAACCAATTTCTCATCTTCGGAGATCAGACCTATGATTATGTTCCCCCACTGGCAGACCTGTTGCTTCGGACAGACAATCCAAACCTGACGGCCTTCAACGAACGCGTCTACTCGACTCTGACGCGTGAAATTGCCTCCTGGCCAGCTCCCGATCGAGAGTTATTCCCTCCATTCTCCAACATTCAAGAGCTTTTCATCCAAGCGAGGAAAGGCCGGCGGAACGGGGTCATTGATGGCGTATTGACTTGCTTCTACCAGCTGTGCGTGTGCATAAGGTACGCTATGCACCAAGATCCGGTCTTTCGGACCACTGTCCATCTTTTCTGCAATGTGAGCTAATTTAGAGTAGCTACTATAGCACACGAGAATGGTTGTCTACTCACGCCAAACACACCTACATTGTGGGCTTCTGTATCGGTTCAATCGCCTCCGCAGCAGTGAGCTGCTCTCAGTCCATTTTTGAGCTACTCGAATCTGGAGTCAAGGCGGTCCGTATTGCTTTGAGAACAGGACTCCGCGCCTATCAAGCCGCATCTGTGATATGTAACCATCAGAGAGTCAGACAAAGCGGCGAGCATGAGTCTTGGGCTGTCATTCTACCGGATGCCAACCTTCCAGCGTCAGATGTTCCAAATGCAATCGCGAACTTTGTCAAAACGCAGGTAAGTAACAAGCCGATACATCTCCCTTGATCCCCTTGCCTAAGATGATTGTCTCAGGCTATTCCGCAATCATGTGCGCCTTATATCAGCACACACGCCCATCGCAGCGTCACACTAAGCGGACCTCCCCACATCACACAAAGTTTCGTCGAGAAGACTGCAACGTCGCCGTTCAAGGCCATCCGTCTCGGAATTCATGCCCCTTATCATGCGCCGCATATCCACTCTGAACAAGACGTTCAGAGCATCATGGCCGGTGAACATCACACAACACGACAACATTCACGACATCAGGTCATATCGGCCAATAATGGCACGATAATGGGAAAGCTTACTTTGGGCGAGCAGTTAGCGGATGCAGTTCGAGATATCCTGCTTCGGCCGCTTGATATCAGTGCTGTTGCACAGTCCATCGCCCAGATCACAGAAGGCACGGCAACGAAGACCAATGTTCTGGTCCCCATTGGGACCGACATTGTTGGAGGGGTTCTGGCATCTTACGATCCTTCCAATCGAGGTCGTTACGTTGTCAACGATGCTTTGCTGAAGATATATACCGAGCCTGATGACACATCCAGAGCACGGTCTGCCAGCAACTCAAAGATCGCCATTGTCGGTATGTCGGGGAGGTTCCCGAGTGCAGCGAGCACACAAGAGTTCTGGGACTTGCTTTATCAAGGACTCGACGTCCACCGCCCCGTTCCACCAGACCGCTTCGATGTCAAGGCCCATCTCGACAAGTCAGGCAAGCGGAAGAATACGAGCAAAGTGGTGAACGGGTGCTGGATCGATGAGCCCGGCCTCTTCGATCCCAAGTTCTTCAATATTTCCCCCAAGGAAGCACAGCAGTCAGATCCAGGACAACGCCTCGCTCTCCAAACGGCGTACGAAGCGATGGAGAGAGCAGGCATTGTGCCCGATCGAACCCCGTCCACTCGACGGGAACGCGTCGGCGTTTTCTATGGGATGACTTCCGATGATTGGAGAGAAGTGAACAGTGGCCAAGATGTGGACACCTATTTTATCCCGGGTAGGTCGCGTCCCAGCCTCTTTGCACCTGTCACAGACTCCTAGCTGATTTTGCACGAACAAAGGTGGAAACCGTGCATTTACGCCAGGTCGACTCAACTACTTCTTCAAGTTCAGTGGTCCCAGCGTCAGCGTCGACACCGCCTGTTCCTCCAGCTTGGCCGCAATCCACATGGCGTGCAACTCATTATGGAAAAAGGACTGCGATACTGCCTTTGCTGGAGGCACCAATGTCATGACGAACCCGGACAACTTCGCAGGACTAGATAGGGGCTACTTTCTGTCTCGCACAGGTTAGTCAACACTGCTATCACGTTTTGATTTACGTTCCAAGGTGACCTCGGGACTAACGGCCAAACTGCATAGGTAACTGCAAGACGTTCGATGATACCGCAGATGGATATTGCAGGTAAGCTTGAAAGTCAGTGTTACACCTCATGTTTCCCCTTGCTGAATGATCCCTCCCACAGGGCAGATGGAGTGGGCACCATCATCCTTAAGCGACTTGCGGATGCAGAGGCGGACAATGATCCAATATTGGGAGTGATCCTGGGAGCGTACACAAACCACTCAGCCGAGGCGGTGTCCATCACAAGACCTCACGCTGGAGCCCAAGAGTACATCTTTTCAAAGCTTCTCAACGATTCTGGACTTGATCCTACACATGTCAGCTATGTCGAGATGCATGGTACAGGTATGTGTGAACTGAGGTACCTCAATCATCACGGTCGGGATACTGACCTGTTGAAGGCACACAAGCTGGTGACGCTACGGAGATGGCTTCAGTCTTGGACACTTTCGCCCCTGACTATCGGCGTCTGCCCAACCAGAGTCTCTACCTGGGCTCTGCGAAAGCCAACGTCGGTCATGGCGAGTCCGCTTCGGGGGTGACTGCCCTTATCAAGGTTCTCCTGATGATGGAAAACAACCTCATTCCGCCTCACTGTGGCATCAAAGGCAGCATCAACCACAAGTTCCCAAAGGATCTCACCCAAAGAAACGTACATATTGCTCGACAGGCCACTCAATGGAGTCGCCCACGCGGCGGAAAGGGAAAGCGCCGGGTGTTTGTGAACAATTTCTCGGCTGCTGGTGGGAATTCCGCCGTGCTCCTGGAGGATCGTGCGCTCGAACTGGGCTCCGAACACAACCGTCTCGATCCAGATGTCAGAATCGCCCATGTAATCACCGTCTCGGCCAAGTCATCCGTCTCGCTGAAAGAAAACCTCAAGAACTTGGCATCGTTTGTGGCGACCAGGGCAAGGACCCATAATACCCTCGCGCAGCTGTCGTACACAACGACAGCGCGACGAATGCACCACACATTCAGGTTCTCAGCGGTCGCCGCCGACCTTGACCAGCTTCAGTCGGCGTTGGGAAGTGCTTCAGACCTATCTGGATTTGCCCGGACTCGATCCACATCGCCAGGTGTCGCATTCGTGTTCAGTGGTCAAGGAGCCCAATACCTGGGGATGGGGAAGCATCTGTTCGAGCACAACACACTCTTCCAGGCGGAAATACTGCGATATAACCATATTTGTGTCACTCAAGGGCATGGTACGATAGTGCCATTCATCCTTGGAGCCCACGAGACTGCGCCCTCCTCTCCAACCGTCGTACAGCTTGCTACCAGCTGCCTACAAATGGCTTTGGCGTCGTTCTGGCAATCCCTCGGAATTACACCCACGGTGGTGTTGGGCCATAGTCTCGGTCATTACGCCGCCTTGAAGGCTTCGGGGGTTCTATCCGCGGCGGACGTGATTCACTTGGTCGGTTCCAGAGCACAGCTTCTTCAAGATATGTGCTCTGAAGGCAGCCACTCGATGCTAGCTGTCAGAGCAACGCTAGATCAGATCCAGCCACTGCTTCATCCATCCAACCACGAAATCTCCTGTCTCAATGGTCCGAAGGAACTCGTCATCAGCGGTGAGGTCCAGCACATTCTGGAACTCTCGGAGAGCCTGGCCACCTACCATATTAAGGCTACACTTCTCAGCGTGCCATACGCCTTCCACTCGTCCCAGGTTGGCCCTATTCTCGAAAAGTTCGAGAGGATTGCATCAGGCGTGACTTACCACCCAGTCCAAACTCCTATAGTGTCTGCTCTGCTGGCCAGGACTATACAGACCGGGGAGGATCGTGTTTTCGGTCCAAGGTACCTGAGGCGACACTGCCGGGAGACTGTCCTCTTCAGCAAGGCCTTGGAGACCGCAAAATCTGAAGGACTGATTCAAAAGGACACCTGCTGGATCGAGATCGGACCACACACCCAGTGTTCCTCATTTCTGAGGTCAACCCTTGGTAGTGAGACGGTTACGGTACCATCGCTGCGGCGTGACGAGAACGGCTGGAAAGTCCTCGCAACCAGCCTCTCGCTCTTGTATCAGGCCGGACTCACCATCGACTGGAACGAATTCCATCGAGATTTCAAGTCATCTCACTGTGTTTTGCCCCTCCCATCATACAGCTGGGATAACAAAACGTACTGGATCCAATACGTGCACGATTGGACACTTACCAAAGGTGATCCTGCAGCAGTATCGACCACTTCTCCTACCGCTTCGTCTACCATGTCGACTTCTTCAGTCCAGGGCATCCTGAAAGAAGTTCAGGTGGGATCACTCGTAGATATCGTTGCGCAGTCCGACTTTGGCAGCCCTAAGTTGAGCCAGGTCGCTCAAGGACACCGGGTCAATGGAGTGCGGTTGTGCACATCGGTGACTATACCTTCCCTCATACAGCGAAGGATTGCTTTGCTGACATGGTGCAGTCTCTATATGCTGATGTGGGAATTACCATGGGCCAACACCTACTGGATGTGTACCGGCCTGATCTTGAAGGATACATGGTGAATGTCAAGGCGCTGAGCGTGGACAAGGCCCTCATACTTCCTTTAGATGGCCCGTCTTTGTTTCAAATCGGCATTTCCTACGATACCAGCGAGATGTCAGCGTCCATGTCAATATACAGCGTCAACGAACAAGGCGTGAGGACAACGAACCATGCACAATGTGTCCTGCGGTTTGAAAATCCGAAGTCATGGTCACTCGAATGGGAAAAGATCCACTATTTCATCTCCAGAGGTATCGAGTGTTTGGACAAGCGAGCCGAGGACGGTTTGGATAGTCGGGTATCTAAGGGCCTGATCTACAAGATGTTTTCGACCCTGGTGGAGTACGATACGGGCTTCATGGGTCTTCAGAGCGTTGTCTTCCACAGTGAAGACTACGAGGCCACAGCCAGAGTCAAATTGCAGCCCGCAGGAGATGGAAACTTTACCCGGAATCCCATGTGGATCGATAGCTTTGGGCAGCTGGCTGGTTTTCTAATGAACAGCCACCCATTGACACCCTCAGATCAGGTCTTCATCAACCATGGATGGAGTACGATGCGATGTCTGAAAGACTTCCACGAAGATGGAGAGTACCAGACATACGTGCGCATGAGACGCATCGACGGGACCACTTTTTCTGGGGATGTGTATGTACAGGAAGACGGAATGATGATCGCCGTCTACGGTGGTATCACGGTACGTTCAGGCTTTCTTAATTCACATAAGAGACATGAGCCCATGAAGCTGACCAAGGCTGCCATCGCAGTTCCGGGGAATTCCTCGGACGGTGTTGAATACGGTTCTTCCGCGCGCAGGCCCATCGACAACAGATATTTCAAAGCGCAAAACACAAACCGAGGACTCTGTGATGCCAACCTCGGAAACTTATCCAGAATCCTCACTCAGACGTGGTCCCCCCCCTCCAGAAGCAGTTGGTTCGGCGTCGGGGTACATTCGACCGATCCTGAGGATACTGTCCGAGGAGATCGACATTCCGCTCGCAAGCTTGAAGGATGATCTAGTTTTTGCTGACTACGGCATCGACTCCTTGCTGGCGCTGACCATTACAGGCAGAATACGAGAAGAGCTTGAGTTTGACGTCGAGTCATCCGTATTCCTGACTTGCGAGACTCTGGGGCAATTTAAGGCGGTGTTCGAAAACCTGAATTCACAGGATTCGTCGCCTTCTTCTGGCAGTACTACAGATCGGACCGAGTCGCCGTCGCCTCTGACTACCCCAGGGCATGAAAATGGAGACACGCACCGCGAGAATTCCACAGCTGATGACATGTCTTCCTCGCTTCTTCAATACCGCGCCACTTCGACTTTGCTGCAAGGAAGCCCGAAGAGAGCGAAGCATGTGCTATTCCTGTTCCCAGACGGATCTGGCTCTGCGGCTTCCTATGCCACGATCGACGAGGCTGGGGTTGACATCTGCATTTACGGGCTCAACTGTCCATGGCTGAAGCAAGCAGAGAAACTTGTGGCGTTCGGTCTCAAGGGCCTTGCCACCCTGTACCTGGAAGAGATCCGTCGTCGACGGCCACATGGGCCGTACAGCCTCGGCGGCTGGTCAGCGGGTGGAATATGTGCCTACGAGGCCGCGATACAACTCACCAGGGATGGGGAGGTCGTCAACCACCTCTTACTTCTGGACTCCCCAGGGCCCATTGGTCTGGAGAAGTTGCCTCCGCGGCTTTTTGACTTTCTCAACGGACAGGGCGCCTTCGGGGAAGGTGGCCAATCCGCCCCGGACTGGCTACTTGGCCACTTTCTTGCTTTCATCGATGCCCTAGATGCGTATGACCCGGTTCCGTGGCATATTGCACTTGATTCCGATGGATTCGGTGACGTTTCGCCACCGCAAACCAGTATCCTTTGGGCAGAAGACGGTGTGTGTAAAGGGGACAATGACCCAAGACCCGAATACCGACGGAGCGACCCGCGGGAGATGCGATGGCTTTTGGAAAATCGCCATGATTTTGGACCGAACGGGTGGGATGTGCTACTTGGGGATGGGATTTCCATCAGGAAGGTTACCAACGCCAATCATTTCACAATGCTGCGTCGCGGACAAGCGAGCAAGAGGGCTGCGGAGTTCATTGCAGAAATGCTGAGTAAATAGGACATGTAGAAAAGTACTATGGCACTGCTGACGGGAGGGTATGTTAGGCCGGCTAGGCTGGTCTTCGAGGGTTTCTCTCCTAAACGACATCATCACAAACAGAAGACCACACTTCCAGACCACTCGTTATTAGACTCTCAGCAATATCTGAGGCAGACTACTACAACAAAGAATTGCGCTTCTTGGATAGCTTGTATTTGCTTAGCCATGACATCTCCCTCCGCGTCTTACCAAGCAATTCCTTTCGCTCTAAGTTTGTGTGCGGTTATATCATCACACACTACGAGTCTCTAGGCTCTGAAGGTCCAGCCATCGACTACGAAGGCCAGAGAAGTCACAGGACTCCTATAGAACAAAGATCAGCTTAAGGGAGTATTTCTTTTCTGTAATTGGAATTTCTATAATATAGAATCATGGATCCATTACCAGATTGAGCAGTGAGGATAGACTTGCATACGCACCCGGATATTCTGTGCACATGCTCTAGTTGGTATCGTCGGAGGATTCCGAATGAGCCGTCATAAACAATGAAATTAACGCATGTCATAGAGAAAGTAGAGATTTGATAATACACGCTACATATCGCCAAAGTCTCGCTATGCAGCTCGCCACTCAGGTGCATCTTGATGCAGTCTTCGATCTGTTATACACTGGAGATGCCAATTGTATCCATAGACAGTGATAAGGTCTGGTCCTGACACATGCTAAACCCCCGCAACGGCATCATTCTGGCCCTTCTTGATCGTACGCCACTCCATGCCAGCCGCTGCAAGTACCATGGCAGCAGATACGGCCGTTGCGGTAATGAACGGCTTTTGCACGGCCTTGTTGTAGACCACAAGAACCGCGTGAAGAACATCCGGCGATACTACTCGCTTCAGGTCAGTAGGGCCTGCGGCGAGGACTGCAGCTACGTCCACCCCGGGGATCTTGGGAAGAGCCGACGCAAGGTGGTTTGCGAATGCTGACTCCCCTATTGAGAAAACGACTGCCCCTCCAAGCGATTGGAAGAAGAACATCAAGGCAATGCCGATGGAAACGTCCTTCTCGGGAAGCACTGTCTGCGCCGCGAGACTTGGTTGCTGCATACCCACTCCCAGTCCAAGGCCGAACATGACCTGATAGCCAATCCAGGCCGAGCTGCGTGTATCGAGGTTGAAGGTCGTAATCAAGCCCGCTCCGGTCGACATGAGGACTGTGGAAACGAACATCCACGGAACATAGTGACCGGTCTTCGTGATGATGGTACCCGATATGATGGCACCTGCAACGAGGCCGAGGACCATGGGGATGGTATCGATTCCGGACTGCACTGCAGTGGTGCCTTTGACAGCCTGAAACCAGATTGCCAAGTAATATAGCATACTGATGAGGCCGCCTCCAATGAATAGAGCGAAGACGGAGCCAAAGGAGATACTGCGCTGTGAAAGAATTCTTGGAGGAATTGTCGCATCTTCCTGTCTCCAGATCTGAACAGCTGCGAACGAGATGACGAATACGCCGGCGAGAACAAAGAGCGCGATGATGCGACCGTCGGACCAGGGGTAGGCTGATCCGCCCCACTGCAAAGCGAGTAGTAAACAGACAATGCCAGGAAGAAATAGCACGGTTCCAAGGGGATCCAGACGTATTATTTGCCTCGAGAGTGGCTGTGTGATCTTCTCGTGGCGAACGTGAAGCAGCAGGATAAACACCGCAAGAACAACAGCACCGATTGGAAGACTAGACGCGTCAGAATGAGAATTGGGGCTAGAGCAGGAAATGGGCATCAAGGCCCTGAAATCAAAATGACTTACTTGATGTAGAAGCACCACCTCCAGGTGGCTTTATCGGTAAAGGCGCCTCCCATCAAGGGCCCAATGATTGAGGATATCCCAAACATCGAGCCCATGAGCCCGACGTAGAGCGGTCGCTTGTGTAGAGGGACTATATGTGTTAGGGTGACGGTCGAGCCCGAGAAAATTCCTGCGGACCCCGTGCCAGCAATAGCCCGGCCGAAGATGAATGCCGTCGAATTCGGTGCGGAGCCACAAACAGCAGAGCCGATCTCAAAGATGATGATTGAGAGGAGTAGCAGGGTTTTTGTAGAGTAGAATGTGTAGACCCGGCCCCAAAGCAACTGCGTCGCACAGCTCGTGATCAGGTATGCACTGGCGTACCACCCGATGTCGTGGAGGGAGTGGAACTCGGCTGCGATTCTGGGGACTGCGGTTGCGATGATGGTGCGGTCCTGCGCGAAATTGATGTCAGTTTTGATACCAGCTTGGAGGGTAGTATATTGCAAGAAAGATGAAAACCAACCAAAGCCACCAGGAACATAGTTGCGCAAAGCGAGACCATGATGAGCAGAAGCTTGGACCCTGCCACATGCGTGTCTTCGACGGGCTTGTCCACAGCTGGGTCTCCGCTCCTGAAGTCGTTGGCGTCCTTTGTGGGATGCATTTCGACCGCTGATGATGAGTCCATCGGTGGGCTGTCGACCGACTTCCGGCGGTAGTTGTGTAAGGGGGTGATTAAGATGGCTTGCAAATCACTGAGTCCAAGTGCCGAGAGAAGTGACCTCGGGACGGTGGGGATGTTGTATCGGTAATGAATGTAATTTGTGCAGCGTGCTGTCCAGAATTAAGTCTTGATGACCGCTTCATGGTAGAAAAGTTCAAGAAATCTTAGAAATCTTGACGAATTTAAGGACCTTTCAAGACTGCCGGAATATTATGGAGCACGGAATGAGCTCCCGGACAGACAAAGGAATGTAGTCACTCGGTGCCGGGAAGGATGTGACGGCGCAGTACTCTACGGCGAAAGTGGGAAAACACTTGCGCTTCACTCTACCTAAGCCTGCAAAATAAATCAAACACCTGGAACGGAACTCCATCTCTACAGTCGGCAGGGCGGGTCCGAAGTCGTGGCCAGACCTGTCGACGGGTACGGCAGCCCGAACGTTACACCATCGGGTAACATATCCGTGACAGTCGAGCAGCCACACGGGCATCGGGACCGAGTTGGTGCGATCACCAGGGGTCTAAGCTTAACCTTTGGACGGGACGGCCCGTCAACGGTCCGCTAAAACGGGCAGTGCCCACGTTTCTACAATCACGATTATTTATCAATATGTTTTACTTGAGATTCTCTAACCCGGGGTACACTTTCGCAAAACAGATTGCTATCAATAATTTACGACTCAGTTATTTATATTTCTTGACGCTAAGTTTAATTTAACTAGGTTCATTCTATTAGTAGTAAAATTAACTTAAAGTATCAACGTGGTTTGTAGATTGAGTGAACTGGTGACAGTAGGTTGATGGGGGTTTCCCTGTCAGTGGCGCATGAGTCATCAGCGATAAGGCGATAAGGCATTTTACTCACCCCCTTCGGATTTGGCTACAGAGCCAAATCCTTCCTCACACCCAAACAACCAATTGATCAATCACACCCTATACAACCTCTGTCTGTACATGCGATATATCACCCTGACGTACCCAACATGGTTCATCAGTGACACGATCATACCAGTAACCTGGTCACTTTCCCGCGACACCATTATCCACAACTTAAATAATTCAACAATAAGCATTCAATTCAATCCAAACTGATCGGAACTACATATATTCGACATTTCTTCATCTACCTGACAAGGTCGTGCATTATGACCAGTCTTGCCGCACTTGTCACACTTCCGTGCAGTCGCCGGTCCCCTATTGTCACCATCACCATTTCTACCCTTACTGCGCTTCCCCTGCTCCTCCGCATCTAATTGTGCCAAAATTTGACTTCCTTCCTCTTGAGTGAGTGTTCCTCCTTGACGCAGACGAGTTTTTTTTAAGCCCTCCGACGCTTGCTTAGTGTATCCTTGGCAGTCCGAAGGGTACGGAGCTCTGCCGACATAGGGGTCATCTCATATGCCATTTCCATCATCCCTTTCGCCATTTGCTTAGTTGATTGAGAAATTGGTGTCGGCGAGCTTCTTTGATGATTGCCGATTGAGTTATTCACTGAAGTAGCCTACGAAATAGCTTCGGTTGGGTTGTGTGGTGTCTGAGTTTCCCGAGGTTCAACAGCGGCGGAAGGGGATCCAGAAGGCGTTGGCGTCCGCAACTTAACATCCACCTTAGAAATGACAGTTTCCGGATCGTATGGGAAGTGAAATACGACAGAAGCGCGTGGAAATGCATGGACGCGCACATAGAAGTTCTTGTCAGAACTTTATCCGTCAAATGATAACGATTGTCACAGGTGGTGTCTATTTCTTTCATCAAATTTGCCCGATTTTCTTTTGGACTGCCAGCGTTGCTGCGTTGTATTTCCCCCTGACAAAAGATTCCAGAAGAAGATTGAAACGCTCGTTGTTGTTCTCTAGCAAAGAATCCGCACTCTTACGGCAGAACTTGCTGGAGAAAACATTCAAAACAGTGCTGAACTTGTTAAGTTCACTTTGGATAACGTGCATAAGAAATATGGGTCGGTCCTCTATGGCAAGCTCGTAATTGCCGATCCTCATGGCAGGCATGGCGAGACTCTGTGTGGCGGGAGGATATTCATAGCCGGCTGTGCTGCTTTTGTGCGAGTCTATATTCGAAACCAGACTCTCGCCATCGGCAGGCGTTGGGGTCGCAGTGGTATTTCCGCTGCTGCTCTTCAAAATGGTCTCATACCAGTGAAGCACCCTGAGAAGCACCGAGGTGGCGAGGAGTGCCACATCATTGGTGGCCAAGCACGTGCACGAGACCACTTGTGAGGCCCTTTCGAGGGCGGACCGGCTGGTCTCGAGGATCTCGCCCAAGTCTCTTCCCTCGTCCATGGATGTATTGTGCCAAGGGAGGTCGATGGGTGACTTGAGAGCGTCAAGGATTCCTAGCGGAGCTTCCAAACAGTTGTGTGCGCAGGGAGTATTGGCGTTGCCAGCACAACTATCCTCTATGTCGTGCTTGCTTGTGGCTGACGTCGACTCTTCGATATTGGGGAGCATGTTCTGGCAATTATAGGAGAACAGGAACTCTTCGCCATCACCCATTGCTGTGTCCTCAGTATCCTTGGACTGGAACAACCAGGCCGATATATCCGAGCCACCGGAGTCGAAAGCTCCTCTTATCCAATCCTCGTTCGTCTCGGGGAAGGGTGCGTCGAAGGTCTGAGCCAACTCAGGGACAATCTCTGTTCCACCAGTAGTCGTTTCAGACTTGGCCAAATGGTCTTCCACAAAGTCCTGAAACGCTGTCGAAGTAGCTGCGGTCGTTGTCGACGGTGACTTGTTGTGACTCATGGAACGATAGCCCGACAAGGCGAACCTCGCCGTGTTCCCAGCTTGGGAGTTGGGGCGACGACAGCGCTGGGCTGGGCTGTAGATACAGTGGATCGCTTTGTCAAGGCAGCGTTGGCAACTGGGCTGTTCCCCTGTGCATCTGACCTTGGACCTTGCACAATTGTCGCAGCTGGCCCTCAGCTTCCTTGGCTGGCCTGGATCGGCAGGCATGTTGGAGTGGATGGGTATATATGTGGTGCAGCGACGAATTTGGATAAATGGGATGGCGGAGACAGAACCGTCCACAAGACTGCTCGGAATCAAGGATAATATCAAAAACACAGAAGAAGATGCAGTGGAACCCCGGCCAGATAACTCTCGAGCTTAAGGCACAAGAATATATTATATCCATGCACACCTGGGTCTTGTACTGCAACACAACAGAGCGCCTTCGACAGCCCTGGAGGGAAGACGAGTACAATTTGTTTTGGAGCCGTTGCCTTCGCCGGAATCTTGGAAGCTCGAGGCGTGCAAATATAGTATATCCATTTGTACCTAGGAAGTTTTGTTGCATTGGGACGGGGGTACCTTCGACAGAGCCAAGTGTGAATTATCGTGGAGGCGTCGTCTCGGCCGCAATGGAATCTCAGAGGGTCAAGCCGCTGACGAGGATCCGTTTCATACCTCCTCTGCGGGAGGTGGGAACAAGAATAGGGTGACAAATTACAAATGAGCACTCAACCTCTTCCTGCATATGCAACAGATAATTGTATTGTGGGCGATGCCGAAAGGCGTGTTGAATCTTGATAGACGCAGACCACTAGAAGGCCTTTTCCCCCTAGAGTTCAACATTATTGTTCGATTCAGACGAGTACACACCCTCTTCTTAGTTCTAGAGTACTGCAGTACCTAGTGTTCGCGGTTGAAGTGATCCTGCACACACGGCAGAGAAATTCGATAGGCACAAGAGGCAAAGATTGGTGTGATATTTGCATGTGCGTCTGTGCAGCACTGTCCGGTCTTCCGGTCATCATTCATACTACCCAAGGCTCCAATACATCTATCACCTCTTCCACTGTCAAACTTCGGGGACAAATATTATTGAGCCACTGCCAGCCACATGCTCCCCGCGCACGTACTGACAGCAGGAACAATGAATCAACTTCATGGATTACACCGTCCATTGCCACAATATCGGACAGATCCGAATGAATTTCACCCTCAATCTTGCGCCCGTCATCGCCGATGAGGCTTGTGTCAAGCAACGGACGGCCCCTTTTTCGGCGGGAAGCGGCTGTCAGATTGCAGCCAGAATGCAGCGTCGGGAGGTTCTGTTACGATTAGCATTGGACGAGCGGCTCGGGCCTTGAAGGGTGGCTCAAGTTTTAGTTCCGACAGATGCACGGCAAGTATCGGGCTAAGAATAAGAAAGGAGCGGGGGCACAACACAACTCACAGGCATTTTCGGATGCTCGCTTACTTGGTCAGCCCATCGCTGACCACCCACTAATTTGCCCATTGACGGTCCTGGTGGTGGGAAGTAGATATCTGAGAACAAGGTGTGGTTTTGTACAATATGGAACTTGAGCAACGCCGCCATGTATGCTGTGCCTGCTCGGCTAAAGAGGAAGCGGACAGCCGGCTGGCCGAGTTGGTTGAAGGCTGCATTAGTGGGAGCCATGAGGGTTTGTCCAACGTGAGAGTTGGTGTTGTTAATCAAAGCTGAAAGGCCAGCGTGGGTGAGACCTTGCCGGAAAAGGGATAGCTCATCACGCTCATGTAAGATAGACGCCGTCGAGTTAGGCAGATCCAGTATCTTGTCGATGTGATGCACGAAACCGTTAGTAGCACGCAGTGTGACACCCTGTGGGCAAGGCATCAATCAGCAAAAACAACAGTGAGTGAAGAGCAGTGAGCCACAC
Organism: Plenodomus libanotidis; assembly: GCA_022609195.1. NCBI lineage: Eukaryota > Fungi > Ascomycota > Dothideomycetes > Pleosporales > Leptosphaeriaceae > Plenodomus > Plenodomus libanotidis. The sequence continues at coordinate 25,061 of JAGKQA010000044.1, forward strand.
CTGGAATTTCGCCTTGTGGTTGAGCGTGGCCAACTCATTCGGCCGCGGCATCTGTATGCTGACACGCTGCATGTGCTCGAAGAAGATATCGGCATTCACGTAGGATGGCACTGTGCCAGAGCTGGCAACGTCAGCCACACCAATAACGCCGGGGCCCATGTGGTATCCAGCGAGCAGCTTCCAGTAGAACCAAGGTAGATCGGGCGGGAAGAACTCCAATGAGAAAGCGTCGTTGATGGGGGCGTAGATCGTGAATTGAGCCTGAGGGGTTGAAAGCGCCAGAACGATATCGTCGAATTTTCCCACAACTTCGGCAAACGCGGAAACTCGCTCGTCGTTGTGAAGGACCTCCCAAAGCGTAGCATTGCTTCCGTCCGGCTTACTTTCGTCCACAATCCCTGGCATTGCTTGAGTAGGGGCTTTATTGGAAAAGGAACGGAGGAAAAGCACTCCAATAATAAGAGGGAGGATAGCCACGGCAATGATTGTGGACCTCATCATCCGGTAAATCCTCAGCATTCGTCTGGCGTTCATATTGACTTACTCGATTTCCAAAGTTGAGTCACCGTCGGGTTTGCTATACCGTGCTGCAATGCTTATACTTATGTGGCGGTCCCGTTTATGAGTCCCCCCAAGGGAACAACATCTACGTTATATATCACCATACATCATAGCAGCATCATAGACTTCGGCTTTGGTGTCAGTGAATATCAATGTGACGGAACACAACGTGGTCTTCGGGGCTCATTCCGGGCCGAACAGGGTGGCCTGGAAGTTATATCCACATCAAGTCTCCGATGTCACCGAACCCTGTCTTTATAGAGGCAAGCTTTTTGTCAGTCGCGGTAGATTTTGGCCTTCAATATCTCGGGATACTTTCTCGCATGTATTTCGACATTTCTTGGTACTTATTCGGTTCTGTATATATGACTCAGGGACTACGGCATAGATGTGGTGGCCCTTGCGACACATCTCGACCACTGCGCCAGCATCCAGCACCCAGCACCCATACGTAAAGACAATGTTTCGATCACTGTTCATATTATGTCTCTACGGAATGGTCCCCATCGTACATGGAGCTTTGGTCCAGCAAGATTGGGTGTTGAGCTGGGTGGTTGGCTCACCTAACGGCCAGGCACGGGAAATGATCAAAATCAACGGACAATTCCCCGGGCCTCCGTTGATTTGTGACGAAGATGATGACATCGAGGTCACCGTCCAAAACCATATGCCTTTCAACACCAGTGTACACTGGCATGGAATGATGTTTGTACTCTACCTAGTATCTTCTCCAACCTCGGCGCCCCCTGTGACGGGAATTCATTCCTTAAAGACCAACACGGTATGGAGGTTCAACACTAATGTAATTCATACTAATTTGGGATTTAATTTGGGTAGGATGCAAGGCACACCATGGTCGGACGGTACACCAGGTCTGACTCAAATGCCCATCGACGCCGGCCAGAGTTTCGTATACCGCTTCAAAGCATCTCCCTCAGGGACGCATTGGTTTGTCAAACACTAAGGTACATGCTCCATACAGCTTTGGAATCTAAGCCTCAGCCTGTACAGGTATCACTCGCATTCTAGAACGACTTTGCTAGATGGGCTATATGGTCCGATATATGTCCGGTAAGCATCAGTATGAGAGCGAGGTATGATATTGGAAGTCTTGGGCGTTGCTAACATAGCATTTGAAGGCGAAAGGAAACTGCATCAACTCCCTGGGCATTAATTACCAACACCGCCACAGAAATAAAAGCTATCGACGCCGCATCAAGGGATCTAAAGTTGATGCTGATTTCAGATTGGACCAAGTTCAAGTCATGGGAATACATGGAGGCTGAAGACGAGTCCGCGTCAACAATATTGTAAGACTCTGCTCGATACTGGCTTTGCAAATGATGACTTGAGACTGATCGACCACCAAGCTGTGTTGATAGCATCCTCATTAATGGAAAAGGGAGTGTGTACTGTCCGGGAGTCGACTTTCTGATTGACGAGACGAGTACGTACATGAAGTACGGACTGTATCCCCGCCAAGTCAACGACAAAGGGTAAGCGTATCTCACCCAATGACCGCGGTGTTCACAATGCTGATAAAACGAAGATGTTTTCCGTTCATGAAGTCAACTCAGGGTCCTTATCTTAGTGATGGGAAGCCAGAGAAAATTCCACTCCATCTCCAAGAGGGTTGCATTCCTTCTATCGGGGACCGGGAGGTGATTGAAGTTGACTCTGGAAATGGTTGGGCTAGCTTGGGCTTCATTGGAGCGGCTACCTTCAAAACCATCGTTTTCTCCATCGACCAGCACCCGATGTGGGTTTATGAGGTTGATGGCGAGCTGATTGAGCCTCATCTTGTCGATACAGTACACATGTACGCCGGGGAACGCTACTCGGTACTGATCCAACTGAACCAAGAACCGCGGGACTATACCATCAGGGTAGCGGACAATGGTCTCACACAAGTCATCTCCGAGTATGCCACGCTTCGATACAAGGGGAAAACAGATGATGAAACCGCCGAGGAAAGCTTGGGAGTCATCACATACGGGGGCCAGAATGGAAGCGGCATTACCACTCTGGACCGGAAACACTTGCCTCCATTTCCACCAAATCCCCCGGCACGCCACTCGGATACGCACCACGTACTATACACCCACAGATGGGGCTCGGCGTGGCAGTATACACTGAAAGGCAACGACACATACCAAGAGGACCGCAGTGCTTACCAGCCGTTACTCTACGACCCGGACTCGGCCGATGCTCTCGACGAGAACCTGGTCATCCGGACGAAGAATGGAACTTGGGTTGATCTGGTCATTCAGGTCGGGTCACTGGACGATCAACCACAAGAGTTTCCTCACATGATGCACAAACACACGGGGAAGACCTGGCAGATTGGCGCAGGTGAGGGAATATGGAATTACACTTCCGTCGATGAGGCTATCGAGGCAGAGCCATCTCGGTTCGACCTAGTCAATCCCAACTGGAGAGACACGTTCGTGACATCGTTCGATGGCCCTGCCTGGCTGATTCTTCGTTACCAGGTGACCAACCCAGGGCCATGGCTTTTCCATTGCCATATAGAGACGCATTTGGCTGGTGGTATGGCAGTGGCCATTCTGGACGGCGTTGATGTCTGGCCCCAGGTACCTCCCGAGTATGCTCCAAGTCAGCGGGGATTCCTGGTGGGAACTCGCCCAAACTTTTCTCTCGATACCGGATTGGCATCGTCTCTCGGACCCACGGCTACAGCTCTCATATCCAGCATCAAAAGTGAGCAGGTCGAGGACAAACAGGGCTCGTGGAACACTATGCTTCAAGGTTTGATTGGATTTCTTCAGTCGATGATGGCAAACGAGCGTTCTTCGTAATATTGAAGTGACCGCGCACATTTCTCAGTTTCTTACATACGGAGGTGTGGATGAAACAAGGTCTGGTGTCGATCAAGCTTGATGTCGAGAGCAGCCCGTTGGAGTGGAGCTGGAGAACTCACGATACACTCATGACATGTATCAATTATATGGCACCGTGCTAAACCGTTGTAACCTTATATCGAGATTGATCGAATTACATTGGTTTTTGTTTTGTTTTACTACCTAAGACGGCGGCTCGATTCACCACCACGGGTGCGGGCTATCGCGCACAACTAGAAGGCGTCTACAACTTATGTCCTACTATAGTATATCGGCGAGGTCTACTACTGCATGATATGAGAATACTCTTACAGACCAAATTAGCCAGCATTCAGCTCCAGTTTCGATTTACAACTTTGGTCAGAAGCATTGGGGTGACGAGATCTGGTATCAATGAAGGGTTCGATTGCTTTCATTGGCATGATATGATGCAAGAGCCGTGCTTTGATGATCAGTGAGCACGGCAAACCCAAGCCATACAGTGTCCTAGATAAGATGAAGCCCTCTCCTCTCACTTTTCAGCGTGTCCTCCAGCTGGTAACACGTTTTGGTAAGGCGGGATATTTTGGTGAGTTGACAGCGCCTGCTTCCAATATTCCAACAGCCCCAGGTCTAGTCACACGAGGGTGGGGCCCGGGTGTGTGTAAGTACACTGCACCGCCATGTGTCCCCCCGCTTTTCACGTTGCTCAGCGTGTCGACACATGATCTAAGCGAGAACCCCCACGGCCTACCTAGGTAGTTGTCTCCAAGATTCGGATAATCGGTCCCGGTGACCCGGTCAGAACACGAGGTACGCCCGCTCGACGCCCGATGCCGAGCCAGTATCTCGGGCACGGCAGCCACTGACTATCAAGGACAGAAGGAAGTACAGACGTGCTTCGGGCTCCTTTTCCGACAGAGCTTCAAAGTCGTGGGAATTGCGGAAGGCCGAGGACGCGGTAAACCTGTGCTTCCGCTCCAGTCGCTCCGTGCCCACCAGCCCGAATCCCGCTTCGGCGCGTTCCGGACTACGAAACGCATTCACGGACCGAAGGGAGCTCGTAATTCGAGTAGAATACTTGTTCCAAAGTTTTGAACTAAGTGACCGAAATTGTCAACGCTCTTTTTACCCAGACTTTCCCCGTGTCGACTTTCACGGTCGCTGGATTTCTTGTGAACCAACCTTGGTACAGTAACATCCTCCTTCCTCGAATCCGCGACACTCCAGCTCGTTGCAACGTGCGACTTATTAGAAGCTCCAATGGCACAGTCTAACGAGAAGACCCAAGTGCGGCAGCCGGCACACGGACTCGTCTCTCGCCACGATCGATTTTCTACTCCCCTTGGAACTTTCATTTATACGGTTATTCGCTTGTTTGAGGTGCTACTCCAATATGGCATTCTGGCCTGGGGATGGGGAGACCCCTTGATCCGCCGGCTTGGTGGCACGCCCTTGCACCATGAGAGCACCCCTGTCCTCTGGGGACTGCCTTATTGGCGCCTAAGTCTGTTGTTCATGGCCGTTGGTGGCATTGTCAAGGCTATCTTTTATCTTGTGTTCGTATCCCAGATGGCAATGCCAGTCAAGGCCGCGGTTGCAGTGGGCTTCTTCAAAATCTTTTCGACGACCCTCAATACGCTGCTCTTTTGCACAGCGGCCACATCGGCGGCAGCTGCTCACATTGGCAACCCAGCTGGGTCCCAGCCACTCCTCGCATCGGCATGGTGGATCTTTGTCATCGGCATGTACATTGAAACAAAATCTGAACTGCAGCGCAAAGCCTTCAAAGACAACCCCGAGAACGCCGGCAAACCCTTCACGGGTGGCCTCTTTGCCTATGCGCGGCACATCAATTACGGCGGTTTCGTAATCTGCAAGGCGGGCTTCGCTTTGGCAGCTTGTGGATGGCTGTGGGGTGGGCTGACACTTGCCTGGCTGATTGTTGAGTTCCGCCGACGAGTGATTCCAGAAATTGATACCTACTGCGAAGGCCGAGTATGCAATCTCCGCGTCCTTGCCATCCACATCAGAATCATGCCCGACTAATCATAAATCATAGTATGGATTTGACTGGAAACTTTTCGAAGAGAAAACGCGGTACAATATGATTCCGTACTTGTATTAGAGGTACACGTAGTGTGCGTCTCACCTGGGCAAGGTCGCCCAAAGAGTACTGTTTGTTCTACCTCTCAAAGCCGAAGGGAACGAGGGTAGGGTTGCATGAATTAGCCAACAATGTCAGAAAAGTTTCTATCTATACAGGGTACTTCAGGTCTGATGTCTGATGCCTACGTACTTATGACCCGGAGCCATGACTCTAGACCGGAACCCCGGCTGATACCGTACCAGACTGCTAGTAACTCCCTGTAACCTAACCTATCTAGTAGACGGGTCACGCCTTTCTGACGTTACGGGAGGCTCTATAGACAGCATACGAGGCTCATGGAAGCGATTCACTGTTATATATTCACAATTCAAAATATTAGGCTCGTGGTTCGACAAACAAGGAGCAAGAGAAGCCAGCCCAGTTTATGCTTTCGTCGAAGAGGTTGAAGCAATATCTTTCCCGAACGCACATTTCACCATAAGCCCTCACGTGCGGCCCGTCCTCAAGAACCAGGGTCTCGAAAATCTAACTTTATCGTTGTCTACAGACTCCAGAAGAACCACATTTTGTTAGAACGATTTATTGTCTTTAGACTGATACAGTATCAGGAGGCGATGTCACGCAATCTCACATACGGCACGATTAGGAGGGCAATTCACGCACTAAGTACTTCACATATAGATAGAAGCCGGTTCATGCTAGAACGACAAGCAAGTTTCATGTGCAGACTAGAAGAGAGGCTTTTCCTTAGAGAATAGACCAAAACCATTCGCACCCATACTCAGCGGCCGTTGCGATTCATAGGACAGGTAGTCTTGGCTGTGAATGATGGAATTTGTCGTCGGCATCGTAACGCTTCTTCAAAGCTTTGAGTCTCGCCCACCCATCTCGAAAGCAAGGCTCCGTATCCTCATCATCTCCCATGAAGCTTACATACACCGGTTCCAGGGCCTCTCCCGTTGAACTGAGGCCTTGCACCACGCCATTGACCCATGCTGCGGCATCGGCCATCTCCTCAGCCTCGTCACAGGCGTTGATGTGGAAGAGAACGTGACGCTCACGGGTGGCGAAACAAGAAGCGTCGTTCTTCTGGATGCTTCTGCCATGGCAGATGTGGGCTATGATGTTGTACTGGCGCGTTCCGGGAATATTCTCAGTGCTCTTCGTCAGCTGTGCGACAGTGGCCGCTGTGAATTTCGGGATGGAAGCGCTCCGTGTGTAGACGTTGGCAGGATCTGTTACTGGCCGAGATGTGATCTTCTGGAAATCCTTGAACGTGACTAAACATTTGAGTAAGCGACACGATTCTTGAACAGTAGCAGAGCGAGGTAGGACTATAGCAGACAGGTGCCGACTTACTTTTCGAGACAGTGTCGACCACGACCTTTCCCAGACCTCGGACCTTTTGCAACCACTGAGCGCCCTCTTCCAAGTCAGGGCTTGGCCAGATGAATATCAGGGTCATTCCAGTACCCCATTCCGTCTTCATGAAGCCCATTTGCACGCAGAGCGCATCGGGTGCCGCGGTAGTCAGGAGGTTTTCCAGTCCTAGAAGCACATGTTGGGCTTCCTCCCAATCGTAGCCGATAAATCCAGCTAGAATCTCAGGCATATAGTGGACCTTGACCTCAGTCTCCACAATGATTCCCAGATTGCCACCGGCGCCTTTAATACCCCAGAGAAGCTCATCATCTGCCTGGATGAGATCGCCGCTCGAAGTGACAACCTTGGCTGCCACAATATTGTCGACTCCAAGGCCTACGTAGTCGTTCAACGGACCATATCCACCCTGTGTTTGGCAACAGTCAGCAGTTTGTGGCAAACTAAAGAGCGCAAAATTTGCCAATGAACTCACCCAGATAGCCCACCCAGTCCACCCAACATGTCCCGCAGTGCCATTCGCAGTGCAAAGACCATGCGTGTCTAGGAACCCGACGAGGTTGTCACTGGTGACACCGCCGCCAACAAACACGCTTTTTTTGTCATTGGCCAAGCGCTGCTCATCCATCTCCCGCATGTCTATCGTCACTGAATCGGCGATGCATCCCCTTCCCCAAACATCATGGCCGCCGCACCGCACGCCAAGGGGCACGCCCATGGACCCCGCGATTTTGACGATGGCTTGAATCTGAGGGATTGTCTGGGGACGGCAGATTACCAGGGGCTCGGCAGTGATGAGTGTGTTGTAGACCTGACGTAGAGATTCGTATTGAGAAGACGACCTGCTGTACATCTTGAGACCTGGTACCTGTACGCGTAGGGCATCGATCACGGGGTTTCCACCAGGTGATGCATCCTCTACTGGAGAGAAGGGAACGTCCGGGTGACGAAATTCATTATTGCAAGTCAAGTGAGCCATAGTTGGCGGACAACGGCAACTGTAAAATTTGGACCCAAAGAGTGCAGTCGGCTACAGTTCAGTTTTGCAAATTGCTGGTGCTTTTCCTTCGCTTTGCCCGTTGGTGTCATCGATTGCCGACGAGTATAAGTAGATTGAAGAGAATATTTCCATCCGTTCACATACCTAGCAAATACCCGCATACCTTCACTAATCAAGGCATCCGTTCTTGTCGGTCTGGACGGAACGGACTAAGGGTGACTCGGGATGAGAGGGAGTCAACCAACTACTGTTAGGTAACTGCCAATCACAGTCATCCAGGACAGGTAATACCGCATGCGCTGTTCAGCGCCGAATCGGGAACTTTGGAAGGCCGTATGGACTCGGGCTTAGCATGATCGATCTCGTATCCCGTCTACAGGTGCGGCGCGGGCAAGCCCCGGCACTTGACTGGTCCGTCTCCGTCTTACATCTGACATCTCGGATCATCACCTGGGCACAGTGGGCAGGCTCTAGGCCATCCACAGCTGACGGGATTGGCTCACTCTGATATCGGTCCCGAACGCACAAAGGCAGGTACCCGCCACTCACGGCGCGGTCACACCTATCTACTCCCTTGGTCCCGCAGACTCTAGTTCTCATCCCTGCCCTACATTCTCTTCTTCTCCCTGTGTAAACATCACCCTGATCTGCGTGGCGGACAACATGTCGCAACCATCGTCCCCGGACCAAGCAAGAGCGAGGTCCTCGAGCTCTGCCAGGGTTACTCGAGGCCACTCATGTACAGAGTGTTCACAACGCAAGGTGAAATGTGACGGCAAACGACCATGTTCGACGTGCATCAAAACCTCCCGTACCTCGCAATGTCGTTCCGCGAGGGTTTCTGCGTCAGGAGCGAAGACAGTTTTTGAGAAGGCTCTCATCCGGCGTCTGAGACAATGCGAGGGCCTCTTAGCGGCTCATGGAATATCTGTAATTACGGAGACAGCTGTGAATGAGGTCCTGAGTGACGATAGTCGACCTGGAGCTTCCGTGATCGATGCTGCATCTGCCAGGGTGTACGCCGTCGCCAAATTAGAGCCCGGGTCGGACGACGGCCACTTGATCACACAGGGTGGACACCACAGATTTGTTGACAAGTGAACCATGCCTTCTTCTGTGCCCCTGATCTTATGAACGTTGAATGCAGACTGACACACAACGTACAGTGTGATATGGAATCCCCTTGGCGACGAGGTCTGTTACTACCCGAGACCCCCTAAAGTTCAGTACGACTGTAGGTGCCCTCGCTTACTCTTCTGGCAGTTTGATGAGGACTACTGCTCCGGACTTGAGGGAGACGTGGAATGCGACGAGTCGGAAGATGGAGGTCTGGCCTCCCCGGAAAATTGCTTTCTTCTTCAGTGGACGCTCAACGACCCTGACGCCTCACATGCTGGCCCTAGCATCCCCCAAATCTTGAAGCTCTGGCAAATTTTCTTGGACAACTTCGATCCGCTTACCAAAGTGTTCCACGCACCTACCGTGCAACGGCTCATCTCAGAGGTTGTGGCTTCTGACTTTCTCGATATCCCAAAAAGCACCAGAGCACTCATGTCAGCCATCTATTTCTGCGCCATCACCACGTTGACAGAGGAAGAGTGTACTTCAAAGTTCAACAACCGAAAAGAGAAACTCCTTCATCGCTTTTCTTGCATGACAAAGCAGGCATTCGTTGAGGTAAAGCTTCTCAAAAGCACAGATCCTGTTGTTCTACAGGCCTTAACGTTGTTTTTGGTGCGTACACCTTTCATGAAGGTGCCCAATCGCCCAGAACCTTGTTCATCGCTGATATTTATATCTGTTGATGGTGCCCTGCTTGTACTAACCTATTATGTTTCGAAACAGCTGGCAAGTAGGCGCCATATCGACGAACAGAGTCATTGGCTGCTCACCGGAATTGCCATCCGCTTAGCGCAGACCATGGGTTTGCACCGCGAGCACAGCCTCAAACAACTTCTTCCGTTTGAAGCTGAGCTAAGACGCCGTCTCTGGTGGCAGATTGTTATCATGGATGATCGATCAGGCCAGTTGTTGGGTGCAACAGGAGGGGCCTTCTTCAGCAGTGATGCGGATGCCAAAGTACCCGTCAATGTGAACGACAGCGACCTTTCACCATACATGAGAGAGCCCCTTGAGAGCAGCTCAGGGCCGACCGAGATGATCTTCTGCACTATACGTCTGCAAATTGGACTCTGCATGCGCCGGCTGAAATCCCAGGCCACACCAACCACAACAACCCTTCAACGCAAAGAGGCAATCATTGATGGATTCGAAAAGGGATTGGAGTCGATATTGAAATCTTGCGACCCTTCCATCCCACTGCACCTCTTATCGGTCTTTTTGGGTCGTTCGGCGATCTGCCAGATGCGCTTCTCGGTTCTGAAAGCAGAATACAAGCAGACACCGCCGGAAATCGGTGACAGGCTTTTCCGCCTGGCTCTCCAAATCTTGCAGTACGACAGCCTGACATACTCAAACCACAGTTTGCAAAGGTTTCTGTGGCACGTTGGAACCACCTTCCCCTTCCAGGCACTGATCCACGTTCTTACAAATTTGCTGGTCCGGGCGCCTGACGGGGCCGACATACAACAAACCTGGCTGCGTATCAATGCAGTGTACGAGGACCATCAGGAACTGCTGTATAATGTGAAGAATCCGCTGTACTTGGCACTGGGTAATCTGACACTTAAAGCCTGGAGGAAATATTCGCAGACTCCGTCCCAGCCATCCTCGGATTTTGACGCAAAATTACTGACGACGGGGCCGAGCTTCATCGCATCTGCACATCCCGCCATAGTCAAGTTGGAAGCGCACCGTGCAAGCCGGTTGTCCTCGGCCACGGCGGAGGCAGCGAATTCTGAGGATTTGATGTTGGGCTTAGATATGGGAATGTTCCAATGGCCCCCACTGAACGGCGATGGACAGCTTGGTCTCACCGCGGATATGGATGTGTATGCCCACGCGGGTGATAATTTGTGGAACTAGCACCTTGGAAGACGAAGAGGTGCCGAGACCCTCTTTATTCACCACCTGCGGCAATGAGTGATTTTATGTCACCATTCTCATCTGAAATCAGATGCCAGAGGGATCCCAGGGGCATACGTTCTGCAAGGAGTACGTAGACGGTTCGGCAAAAGAACATGAGAGTAACAACACGGAGATTGCATTTAGCTTCTAACGAAACCGAAAGTGATGCTGAATCTATAGCTTAAAAGCAAAAAGAAAAAGAAACGGCTCTATGTCTCTGGTCAAGTGAGCATTAACATTTTATGTCATTTCATCAATCTCCAATGTCCCCAAGTGGATTTGGATTTTCCAAGCCTGGGATGGATGGACTACGGTACGACGCATACCTTGGAACATCTCCTGAGATTGGTAGCAGCATACCTGAGTTGGGTACACAGAGTATGTGCGGCAGATCGTTCCAAGACCTTTGTGTACCGAGATGGTGTAATATATATGTAGTAGCCCGGGAAATATGCTCAGGTCAAGGCAAGAACCCGACACTCGAAACCGAAGTCTAGCGAATCGTTTATTTTATCTCTCCAGCCAGTGCTAGATATTAAGTGATACCTGATTATTTTTGGCTATCAGTTGTCGATGTCTCAGACGCACACAGTGTCCATGGCAGATTAGTGACACGAAATACGTATCTTGTATCGTATTTTGAAGAAAGAATTAATACGAAATCAATACAAATTACACTCTTCAATGTATTTGATGTTCTTATAACCAGAATACAATAAATACAAAAAATACATATAAATGTCTTTATGTGTTGTATTTGCACTGAATATCGTGTTGTATTTATCGGCCCCTTCAAAATACAGTGTATTGTACTATATCTTGTATTGTGGTCCCAGATACATGTCTTTGAAATACGTCATTCACTACTCTAGGTCACGGCATGCATAAGTACAGCCATGGCAAGGCTTACTTTCATGCCTCAGTCTGGTCCGCTCTTTCATGAAGAGGTTATCCAATCCCGTTGGAACCACACACGATTTATTCTCGTGTTCTGTACTATCATTAAACTCTCAACGTTAACCACCACTGTTGATACCCGCTAATGTATCGCTACCAAAACGAAGATAACCTCCGTTTCGACGGGCGTGTTGCCATTGTCACCGGATCTGGCGGCGTCGGGGGCCTGGGCCGCGAAATCGCACTGAACCTTGCCCAGCGAGGCGCGAAAGTCGTCATCAACGGCCGCCGCAACGAAATGGTGGATGCATCGGTACGAGAGATCAGAAACGCGGGTGGCGAGGCTGTGCCATGTTATGGCAGCGTGACCAGTCGTGCCGTTGCCGAGTCCCTCGTACGCACGGCGGTGGACAATTTCGGCTCTGTGGATATCCTGGTCAATAACGCCGCCGTCAGTGGCATTGGTTCAAGCTCGATAACCGACACGTCCGAAGCTACTTATCAGGCTATCATGGATGTCAACGTGCATGGTATATGGCTTGTCACTCAGGCAGCCTGGGCTTATATGCAAGAGAGGTAAGTTATGATTGCTATTCTTCTTGCCATTTCTGATCCTCAATCTCAAGTCCTTCATCCTCCAAGGTCTTCTGAAGTCAGCAATAACAGTCAGGAATATTTAGAAAGTATGGTCGAATTGTCAACCTGGCTTCACAAGCCGTCCTCGGAGACGCAGAGAACATTATATATGCTGCCAGTAAGGGAGCTGTCCTCGCTATGTCACGGAGTCTGGCCCTGGCTGGTAAAGAGTTCGGGATCGTTGTCAACTGTGCCAGCCCCTTGGCTTACACAGAGGGGGTTCACAATGCCTTGAGCAACGAAGACCCATCCTCCGGAAAGCTTGCGTTCATAAAGACGAATTTGCCAGTCTCTGCAGCAGCTCAAGTTCCCGTTTGGCTATGCCATCAGAGTGTCGAGTTCACTGGTGAGGTGGTCGTATCGGGCGGCGGAGTCATATCACGACTTTTCATGGCCCAGACACGCGGCGTAGGACTGCCGGGGGCTGGAATCACAGCTGAGCTGGTTGGGGAACACTCTGGTGGATGGTTTACTGAAGAAGGCTACTCCACACCACGTTCGACTTATGAGTCGGTGGGCCATCTCATGGGCAACCTGTTGTCATAAATTTATATGTAGAGGCGAGTCCTTGAGGCTTCGGTGGGAGGTATACACCAAGCCCACACACCGCTCGACATCCCTCGTCCTTGATTTACTTACTCAGGCATACTACGTCGGGCCCCACAAATGCAATTTCCTCGACTTCCAGCCATGACACTAGGTATTTTAGAGTAAGTAGCTGTTGAAACAGGTCCGTTCGTCTAATAAGTATCTGATCCAGAACCTTTGATCTCCGCGTTCTTAGTTTTGGCCATCCGGTGGACACAATCCTTAATCGGTGACTTCGGCTTGGACTAGACAGCAGCGCCCTGAACTCTACATACAATGCCACCATTCGCTAGAACCCTGTCCATCAGCGCCTGTCTCGTCCTTGGGACCGTCGTCGATGGCAGTGTCGTCGCGCGAGCGAAGAACGTGATATCGCCTCTCGCCGGGCCTGCGTTAGCACACTGGCCCGCTAACGCATCTTTGGCTCTGGACGAGATAATCGCTGCCAACGCGAACCAAAGCAACTACCCTGTTTTCGAAAAGGACAATACGAGCTACCAGTTCGACATCGAGGAGTCTACTATTGCATACCTCGACAACAGGGGGGTATTGACCCGGGAATTCCTCGATCCGGCGTTAAAGATCATCCCCTTCAAGGACAATGCCACGTGCGAAGGTTTGGTAGTAGGATATTAGCGCACAAAGCTTTCATCTGCCGACATAGTGCGAGTGATGGCGTTCTGGGAGGAAAGTGACTTCTGTTGTCGTTGTCTGCTACTTGCGTAAATAGGGTGTATGGTCGCATGCGGCCGAGCTCTTTGGGCCTTTGCCCACTATCTGATTTTCATGATCTGCCTATATCTCGGTTTCTGTTTTTGCGCAGCGGTATAGAACGTTTCCAGTTACCTGTTTACTGGTTCTTGACCGTCTTTCCAAACTTTTGACACCTGCCAATGTCTAATCTTTAGAAGACCTATGCGAAGGTCACGGGTTGGATCCCCTCCGTGACCATTTTTTGGCCTTTGGACGACTGTGGCAGATGTACGCCTTTCTTTTTGTATCATATCAGCATCGTTCAATTATGTAGGAGGCTAGGAAGGGGGTCGGAAGGTGGGTGCAGCCGAGGGGCGTATACTGCGAGGCTTGCTGCCCATGGCATGTGAGACCACGGAAGGTGACAAGATAATATGCCCAATGCTGAATCGATCCCGTGCAGTGGCCTGGGTTTGACTCCTCAAAAAGTGGCTTAAGTGCGTACTCGCTCGTCGATTAGTTGATAGACTTATCTGCCCTCAGGACGTGGATTAGGTAGAAGCTATCAAAATCTGGGCTAGAAATATTCTGAGGCGACTTGTACCTGCCGGGCTTACTCACCCGGACGTGGGATGGGGACGCAGGTGTGGTAGAAGTCTGCAATGCCACTTTCCCCAGATATATATGCATTGAACACGCCTTCGCCTTCAACTCCGTTTATTCTATTGAACCTCGAGCCCCTCCTTTGCCCATGGCATTTGCTTCAAGAGCATGCTAGAGGACGCTGCTCCTTTCGCAACTTGCTCCAGAGTTCCGGATCCTGTGATATCAAAGATTGCTACGTCCGCCTGGAATACCTTGCTGAACCAGTTCCTGAGTTCTACCGCAAGCAACGAATCGACTCCATACACATGGAGGGGGCGAATACGGCTGATATCTTCCAGAGGGGTCGCCGTGGCCTTGGACAATCGCTGTACGAGGGCTTCAACGACGATGTTTGTTGCTGCTATGCTAGACGGCGATTGCAGGAGCTCGCTGACCCAGTCGCGGTCCGACTCTCGGGTATCAGATACAGCGGCTCTGCTTTCAAGCTCGTCTTTCTGCTGCATCATCGACCTGAACAGAGGACGGTCCAGCAACCAGTCTGGAGGGTCCATCCCTTGGCTGCGGAACTGTGCAGGTGATACTAGACCAATGATCGGCTGTGCCTGTTGTGGTCTGGAAATTTGGAGCTCAGGGTCGCAGTAATGATCCAGCAAAGCAAGGAGCTCGCTCTCATAGATCGGGGCCCACGTTCCATAACCCTTGCCGCCTGTGATTGAGGCGTCTTCGGCGATAGCGCCGATGTCGCCCATCCAACCGAGGTCGATTGAAACGGCCTTCTCGCCCAACGCCAGCCGGTGAGCCGCGAGCCCATCTTTGAATGTGTTCCGAGCTGCGTAATTGGACTGACCCATGGAGCCAGCAATGCCAGCAATTGAAGAAAGCATTACGAAAATGGACATGCCGAGGGGAAGTTCAGTATGGAGATTCCATGTGCTTTGCACTTTGGAGCGGCATGAAATTGACCACTGATTCCAGGTCATTTTTTCGAAGAGAGAGTCCTGTGACGTATTAGCATTTTTTTGTGGCGAAATTTGGGAGCTTGGCTCGTCTGTACCTGAAGCACCATGGTGGCTTGCAGACATCCTTTGATGTCAGGTAAGTCAGAGCACGTAGCCAAAGCGGCGACGAGAGACTTCGCATCAGAGACGTCGCAGAGCGGCATGCGCACGGTGATACCGTCTCCCTGAAGATCCTTGACCAACGTTTGGGCTGCGCTGGATTTAGGCCCGGACCGGGACAGCAAAATGAAATACCGCGCACCCCGTTGAGACATCCATCTGGCAGCGCTTCGCCCGAGGCCGCCGAAACCCCCAGCGATGAGGTAGGTCGAATTCGAATCTAGCTGGCACGAGAACTCGGGCCTCCACCAAGCCTTCGAAAGTCAGTTTTTCTATATCTGATTGTAGAAGATAGAAAACCTTAGCTTGAATGTGGTAGGGTGGGCAGGAGGGACTCACGCGCACAACGTCTATTGGATTGAATGTTAACACAGCTTTTCCAACATTCGTTTCAGACTGCATCTTTCTCAGAACGCCCTCCAGGTTTGAAATCGGCTGCAGGTTCAGTGGTGCCGCTAACCTCATCACGCCCTTTACGACCATATCCAGAATAGTCTGTAATGCCCTCGCTGTCGCCATTCGCTTCTGCAAAGAAAAGTGGTCCATTGCGATGGCGTGAAACGAGACATTCTTAGCAAACTGAGCCATTGGAAGGCCAGAATTCTCTTTGATTTCAGTTTCCCAAGCTCGAGGAAACGGCCAAAAGGTGCAATACACTCCCACGACGCGAGTAAGCCCTCTCCGGACAATGAATTGAGCACAACATCGACACGTCCATTATTTGCTCGCGCGATATCTCGAGCAAATGACGAGTCTCGACTGTGGAAGATGTGGGAATCTGGGACTCTATATACGTCCCTGATGAGTTGTTTCTTCTCTTCCGTGCCAACCGTGACGTACGCCTCAGCTCCGATATGTTGCGCGATTTGGAGTGCCATCTGCCCTGTTCCACCACTTGCGCAACGGATGAGAATTGAATCCTCTTCTCGAAGATTAGCGAGGGTGACCAGTGAGTGATAGGCAGTGACCCCGGTACATGGAAGAGACGCCGCTTCTGCACTTGATAGGAAATCGGGTACTTTTACAGCAAGTTGGTAGTTGAAGCGGGCATGCGTGTTGCTGCATCCGATGACAAGGGCATAAACGCGATCTCCTAGCTGTATCGTGCTGCAATTTGCGCCAACCCTAGTCACAATGCCAGCGCACTCGCAACCTACTGTATATGCGCTGTACTTGCCAAGCACAATAAGTAAGTCACAAAAGTTGACCCCCATGGCTTGCACTTCGATCTCAATGTCATCGGTGCCTAGAACATCTTGATATGTTGAATCTTGCTCCCAGCGAATGGAGTCAAGAAGCCCGGACTGGGGAATGGTCAAGACCATTGGGACACCCTGGCTCAGGCTTCGATCTCTGATCATGGTACGAGTCTTCGAAAAAATATCCTGGTTCATTGCTGCGGAGTCAAGCACTCGGTTGACAGTGATAATACCATCACGAACCACGTACTCCAGCTCGCGAAGCCGAGAAGGTCCAGCCGTGTTCATCGACACGACTTCACTTACATAGCGAGTGCAAGATTCGATGTCGAAGTTGGGACCCTCAAAGCTCAGAGTCACGAAGGCCAGTGCGGGCTTCTCCACGAATAGCACGCGCGAGAGACCACGAACCATATGAAGGTTGGGAGTCACCGAATTGGCAGTCTCCGAGTAAGATACCCAAGTGACCATCTGAGCCTGGCGGAGAAGAGCCTGCAGGAAGTTGAATGTCGACTCGTCCAGATTGGAAAGGTATGGTCGGTCGAGTTCAGCCAAGAACACAAGCGACGTAGAGGACATTCGACTCGAGTCTTGGTCGTCTAGACACAAAATCGCACAAGATTTGCTGCGCCGCTCTTCGAAGTGGCTCCGTAGCTTCCATGCCAAAGCCTCCTGTAAGGGAGATTGAGGATCGACAACTAAGGTGATATCGGCTCGTTCCTCTTCGATACTCGATTCACTGTATTCTGCAGCCGTGGCAATCAGGATGCTGTGCTCATGGGAAATATCGTTCCTGTAGTCCGGCAAGACAATATCGAGCCCTCTGAAGCCGTTTTCCATGAGAACTTGTCTCCACTCAGACTCCGGAACGCATGGGCTCCATTCACGGCTAGTTTCAGCGCCCAGCCACCAGCCAGGGAGCGTGCCGAAGGCGAATCCATTCCTCAGTATCTCTGATTTGGTGATCTCCAGTAGTATCAATTTGCCCCCAGGTTTCAGCAATTTTCGGACGTTGCGGATCGTGTTCGCCAGATCTCGTGTTGCATGAAGCGCCCATGCTGCCACTATCAGATCATAGCTCTCGAGCTCGTAGCCCTGACCAGCGGGGTCGTCTTCGATATCGAGGACCCTGAAGTTCATCTTCCGATTGAAGCCAGAAAACCTCTCGCGACCTTCCTTGAAGAAGCTTGCAGAGATGTTTGTGTAGTCGTACCGCTCAAAATCCTTGCCAAGTCCTCGAAGCATATGCTCCGTGAATGATCCTGTACCCGCACCGACTTCCAGGATCTTCAGCTGTGGAAACTTGTGGGCGAGTATGTCCAAGTAAGTGATAAGCTGCTTGCAACACACAATGTGGTCGCACATTGCCTGGTAATGCCTTCCGGCAAGTCCGTCTTCAAATAAAACCTCGAGGGGGTCTTTGAGTCCTTGAATAACAGACGCAAGGTTTCTCCCAACATGTACGTAGAGTTTACCTTCCGGACTGGCCTTTTCCAGACCCTTCATGAGACCATCCATCTGGCTAATATCTTGAATACGATCGATCCACTCAGGTCGACTGTGAGGCAGTATGCCTGTGATACTTCTGGACTTGGAGACTGAGCCAAGATACGTATTTGGCAATGTGTGGTTTTGGGAACTCATCGTTGGCAATGAAGAAAGCACATTCCTTCAGGGTTTGAACGGTAAAGTAGAAGACGACCAACTCCAGGTCGTCGTAGAAGCGTGTAGGTGGTGCCTCGCTCTTGAGCTGTGCATTGGCCAATTCGAGAAATCGGTTTTGGTCCAAGAAGGCTATATCTGGCTTGCAAGCCATCTCGAAGCATAGATTCCTCGGAATGCTTGCTGTGGAAAAGCCTTCATCCCCACCAACAGCCGTGGTTTCCATGTGCGAGATCCGTAGGACCAAGTTTCCCTTAGTGTCCAGGGCAAACATAGTTGAGTCCGTGCTTCGAAGTCCTTTCAGGCTTGCAGTAGCACAGGCTTGAATATGTGCTGTCTTCGGGTACGAAAGCCCGGAGCTCGCCACCCACGCATGTCTGATGCGAGTGACTGCGGCTCCATTGACAACCATTTCGTCGCCGCCTTTGGTCAGGCTAAGCCACGGGAGCTGTCCTGCTCCATTTCACACCGTGAGATGCACCACATGAGGCTGCAGCTCATGCAGCGAAAATTTAGGACTCCAGTCGAAGGACTGGATGGTGCCAACACAGGTGGCACCCCCGTCCCAGGCTAGACTGTCAAGAGGCTGAAAGGTTGGTCCGTAATGCAGGCCGTTTGATTGCAATTGATCGTAAAGTTTCGTCTTGGGCACTTTCAAAGTGCACATCTCCAGGGCTTCGGCATAACGTTGTCGATAAAACAGGTTCTCTCGCTCTCGTGGTGCGTGGTCTAAATGGGCTTGATCCGTCGCGTACAGGATCTGAACGTTTCCACTGCCATTTTGGAACCAACCTGTAGCACTCGCAGAGTAGACGCGGAAGTCCAGAGATATTGAGTTCTTGTCCTTGTGGGTAGGATCCAAACGCATGTGCATCTGTACCTCGCATTTATCTGTCTTGGTGATAGTGATTGGGGCAGTAAAGACGGCATCCCTGATTTCGTACGCAGCAATTTGTCTGGCTGGGTCGGCGATCTGCGAGCAGGCTTGAATTGCCATGGCGACCATGCCTGCCGCAGGATAGATGATAGTGCCATTGACCTGATGATGTGCGATCCATGGCATTTCTGCGCAATCGAAAACTTTCCGCCAACGTGGCTCCAGAGGGTTCCAATCGGCTACCGGAACGCCCAAGAGTTGGTGCTGGGGAGCGCGGAGGCGGGATTGCCCACTGACTGCCGACTCATACCAATAGGTTCTTGAGTGATTGAACGGGTAAGATGGCAGTTCAACCAAGAGCTTCGGCTTCTCAGAAGTGTCATGGCTCATTTTGACCAGCTCGTGGAGTTTGACCGGGTAATCACGGGCGTAAAGCTCTCCGACTAGCTTCAAAACAGTGGAATACGACGGTGCGTGGCGGAATAACACGCTGTGGTATCGGGTGCTACTCTCAGACACACCATTGTGTTCCAAACAGGCCAAAATAGGCCGGCGCAGGGCCGCATGTGGCCTGATCTCAATGATATCTCGAACATCAAGTGTGGGTGTACCCAATTTTCGCGCCTTCTTCTTGCCCATTACTAGTGAAACAAGTGACATGACCTTGGCAAACTGCACCAGTGACAGAAGATTTGCGACCCAGTACTCAGGCGTAGAGAGGCTGTTGATATCTTGCACATATTCTCCAGATACGGAAGAAATCATAGTGGCCCTTGTGCCACAAACCGCGCCTTTCTCAATGTGGACAATGTTCGCAGCGTATGCCAACGCAATATCTTCCATGTGAGGTGAGTGATATGCGACTCCAGTGTTCAGCTTGCGCGTATGGACATTCTGCGCAGCTAGCGTGACTTCAATTGCGTCAATGGCCGCCTCATTGCCAGAAATTGTCACGTTGGTAGGGCTGTTGACGCAGGCGATGTATAAGACGCCTCGCTTGTTATCGCCGAGACGTCGGATATAGTCTGCCATCATATTTGGGGAAGGATCTACAGACATCATAGATCCAGGGCATTCCATAGACCGAGACCGCAAGGTACTAGCACACTTACCCCGGAAGTATGAAACTTCACAGGCTGAGCGCAGACTGAGGGCACCGACTGCATATGCTGCAGCGATTTCTCCCGAAGAATGACCAGCGACCAATGCAGGTTGCACGCCAAAGGTTTGCAGAAGATGATACAACGCAATTTGCGAGGCCGTAGTCATCGCCTGACTGTATTCAGGGTCGTCGAAATCGGTGAAAGAATCGTGGCGACCAAGGACATCAGCCACTGTCCATGTGCAACCGAGATTGACGAGTTCTTCATCAAAGAGCTTTACCGTGGCTCTGAATGTAGCATTGCTGAGGAGACTGGCACCCATGTTCCGGTATTGGGCCCCTTGGCCAGTGAAAACGAATACAGTTCTCTTATTAGGCTCCGCCATCACAGGCTTTGAGACATGGTCGTCCAAAGTCAACAACGCTTGAGTCGAGTTGACCACGGCAAAAGCTTTCCAGGGCAAGCGCCTTCGTTGTTCGCAGAGAGTGTAAGCAAGATGATCGAGATATGCGCATTGTTCCTGTGGCAGCTGCGTGGTATTTGTCACGGGCCCACGACCTTTTCACATTGGAGACTTTCGGCCTTTTAATTTTCAACCGGAGGGGTTGGAGTGAAACCCGAGATCCAATCAGCCTTTTTTTTTTCGTACCCACCGACCAAATGCACTTGGGAGCAGTAAGCACTAAGGCGATTGCTGCAGTTGGCACACCGCAGGCTACTCGCCGAACAGTATCCCGCTTTTGGGAGTCGCCGAGAGAATGCGTAACTCGATAGGTCTCCTATGGCCAGTCCGACTTTGACTTTGCCCGCACCACCACCTCTTCCAATGTAAAAATATCGATATTGAGGTTGTGTACTGCAGAAGCCAAGGTCGTAGGCAATGTTTGGGCGAGGAGAAGTGTGCTGGATGTGTTTACCGTTCCATGCCAACTTCAAACTAGTCTTACCAATAAACCTCGCACATTTGAGGGCTGAGAGTGAATGTGCATGTGGAACCTTGCTTTCGGTGGACAGATGATTCCAAAACGCCGGCACTTTCACACTGTGTTGGTCTGAACACGGTGCCCAATTACCTATCGGGCACTTTAGGTCGGGATTCTATTGGTATATTGTAGGCTCCTTCGTCGTCAGATTAAGACGCTACTAACAATATTGATAACATCAATGACGACTTACCGGGGTGGGAACTACCAGTCCCGCAACTGCCTGGACCACGTCTGAATGTTAAAAGCTCGGCGTGCTCCCAGTCCTGTAATCCAGACACCGCAGAACGACCCATCTCACTTCACCAAAACCTGAGTTGTCTCTAGCTCCAAGTCTTCAAGAATTCATTCCACTGCCATGGCCCAGTACGTTCACCCGGTCATATCATACACACTATGGCGACAACTCTACAAGATATACCGCTTTATCTTCGGCCTTGACTGCCTATTAGTCTGGATGATACTATCAGCGACGACCTACACTCGACTATATTCCAACTGGACCTTTAAACAATCCCTGATGCTCTACATTTCTCATGAATTCACCGATGTCGAGGGTCGCGTTGGAGTCACGGAAACGCTTACCTTGGATGCGAGATCGGATGGCGATAGGTTCGACATAATCCACCCTTTCCCTTCCCAATTCTACCAAGGCCCGTTGTTATCTTCAGTTGAGCCAGCTAAGATTGGTGGGGTTTGGTTCCCAGGGGGCGCCGCTCGTCAGTCTAAGAGGGGTCCTTTCGTTCTCTGGGTTCACGGCGGGGCGTTCGTGACAGGGGATGGTCGAAGCAACACCTGCAGATATTTATCCAACAACCTGATCCAGTTCGCCAAAGTACAGGGTGTCTTCAGCCTTCAATATAGACTTTCTGGATATGGAGGGAGGGAGCCCTTCCCAGCGGCCATACAGGACATTTTGACTGTATATCTCTATCTTACTCGCACGTGCGGAATCCCAGCGAGCTCAATCGTTGTCGCTGGGAACAGCTCCGGTGGCAATCTGGTCATTGCCTTCATTCGCTATCTCTAACAGGTGAAGCCAGACATTAGTCGACCTTTTTGCGCCGCGGTGGTGTCTCCTTGGGTATCGCCAGTAAGTTCTTCTTTAACCCTTAAACTTGGGCGTCACGAATCATGATGAATATTTGGTCACACATTGTTACACTATCAGCTTGCGATTCTGCCTCAAGCCTGACAATAAAAGCTAACAACTCATAGCTGGACTCATTGAAGCCAAGCTACTCACGATCTACGTTGAAAAATGATGCTACCGAATATGTAGCAGACTCATTCCACAAGTGGGGTGCCAAAACATATTTGCCATCTGAAGGTGCAGATGAATCTAGTGCGGGGTATATTACACCTCTCGGTCATCCGTTCTCGACGTCTGTGCCTATATTCGTTTCATTTGGAGAGTGCGAACTCATGTGTGCTTCCATTTCGGCCTGGACAACGGAGACGCGCAAAATTCCGAATAGTCATATACAGCTATACTGTGATATAAACGGAATTCACGCCAGCATTTTGAACGGCGAGGCAGTTGGCCGGGGGAAAAGTGCACAGGAAATTTCGGTCAAGATTGAGGAATTCATTCAAGCAAGCTGCAGCAACGAGAATGCTCAGACTGGCAAGTGAAATTGATTGACTTCCTCAGTATACCTAGATAATGAGTGGCTTCTCCTCGGATTATTTAAGTATCTGAACTCGTCTACTCCAAAGGCTGAGCGGGTCGAGTGTTCTCTCGGTCCATTGGACAAGAATCAGTGACCTCCATAGAAGCGAGCGTTTGATACAGCAAGAAGGTAGAATAATCCTTCCCAGTGTACTTTGTGCATGCCTCTTCGCAAGCAGACCAAGATATCGCCACTCCACATAGGTACATCAAGATTTTAGGGCTTGGCAGGCCAGCTTCAAGAAAAATTCCAAGGTTAGCACCCTTCGAAACATGGAAACCTTGAAGCTATGGTATCGAAAACCCACCCGTCACCAACCTTGGTCTACGCTAATCTCTATATCGACTTATCATCTGCTAACATCTTGCGGCTGTACTGTCTAACTTCTTGTAAAGAAACTCCAGAATATCATCCCAGAGCAATTCGATGCGTGCTGAGACCGCAATTCTGATGGTTGACTTCGGTCTGTGCTCAACTGTATATAGCAGTGTGCGATGATATATCTTGCAGGAACTTTAGGACACCATAGGTGTGGAAGTTTTTGTATTGAACGCGTAGAAAAAATGCAATAAGGGACAAGATGAGTTCATTCCCTAGAAGTAGTTATTTACGTCGATAAATGGACAGGCTGACCATAACCCTCATTTTGTAGCGCGACACTGTGTGCCAATAGATCTCCTCCAGGGCTGTACTCAATCTTTTGTTTCACAGCTCAGGACGCCTCAACGCCTAAGTTCGCATTCCGAAAGCGCTATCTATACATTGTCCATTCCAGCCCATTCGTCGAGCTTCATTCACATTTCCTTTCAATCGACTTCGTGACTCTTCCTTCATCCCCGCCGAGGTAGCACCTTGTCACACCCAGGTTTACGCCGGCAATAGGTGCCTGAGACTGGCGTAGTACAGCAGGGGCGGTGCTGATGTTGCTGGTCGCAGGCTCACTGCAGCATGCTGCTTATTTACTTATTTACCTATACCTCTACTCCTCTTCATTATAGAAATTTGCTTTGCTTTGCCGTCATGAAATTTTCCCTCCGTCTGCCACTTTCGAGCCCCGTCATCTCTCAGTCCTGCCCACCTGTCCCAACGACACTCTCGAGAATAACGACCGACAGAATGGCCACTTTTCCGGCTTTGGTCATTTTTACCGACACAAGAAATGCGAATATGCTACCATAACGCACACCACCGCCGGCATGACCCTCGTTGATGCGCCCCTCCTCGGCTGACAACAGCTCCAGACGTCCTTCAGCATTTCTGCATCCATTGGCCGTACCTGGAGTATGTCATCGCGAACATTCGATGTCGCTGCCACGATCGCCGTTTTCATTCTCCTTACCTTTGCTGTAGATAATTCCTACTTCAGAAGTCGGTATCTGGCGCACATCGCGGTGTGAGAGGGGCCATGATCAATACTTCCACGAGCCAAGAGAGACATGTTCGCGATCTCGAGTCCGGCAAGGATGCCAGCAATGAGGGAGATATCAAAACACAAACTTTAATGGTACTTCTGGATGACGAAACTGCCGGCTATCTGTCTGCAGGTCCCAGTCGGCGGTGGCTGTATCGACCTTCCTTGATCGCAGTGATTCTCTGCTTCGCGCCCCTGTTTGGCCACGGCAATACAGAAGCCGAAGCGCAAGGTTGGACGCGATTGTTTTCCATGTCAGAGCCATCGAAACCATCCATTCCCGTCAAAGAAACAACTGAGCTGGAAACGGAGAGCCGTCCTCGCACTCGCCTAGACCGCTTCATGTGCCATCCATGGGTACACAAAGTATTAGCAGCAACGCTTCGCCTTGGCGTCTGGCTACTCCTTTTGATCGTCTCGTTATGACGTATCCTTTTCTGGCCTCTTGTTTTCGTTATTTCTGTACTCCTGCAGGAGTCCATACATATGTTACTCCACTCTGACCCGAACGACTCGGTCTCATGGAACTTCGTCGTTTCAGGGTCGTTATGTCTCTAGCTCATCTCATTATCTGGACGGCCGCTATGGTCACGCTCTTGCTGCGTCCGAGCCGCATACAAGGACTGTTGTGGCAGTGCTTTCGCTGGACAAATGCAATTTCTTGGTGGCTTTGGCTCGTGTGTCTCCAAGTAAAAGTTCATCGCCCATCGCCTGTCTCAGTTGCTGGGATTGCCGCGCATATCGGTGGGAAATGTCTATGAGGTGGCTTTTCAGCCATCGCTAACAATCGTGTATCCTTATTCTGGACTTGTGTGCAACTTGGTGGTCGTGATTCTGATGGTCCGACAGCTGTGGAAAGCAGATCTCGGGATCTGATCCTTTGTATCGTCGCGGACAGCTGGATTCGGACTCGGTGGTAATTAGCACATGATTAGCTTGGGAGATAAAGAAACCAGTGGCCAGTGTGCAAATTTAGACATCCGCAATCCCCCTTAGATCGTAATTTACACGCACTCGCTTGTGCAAGGTAATGATAGGTGCATTGAGATTTACTGTAGTCGTGCTTCCAGCCTGGAATACTAGTGTTTGCTGCAATGTAGTTCATCTTGGGTGTCCGGCTGCCAGGCAAGTCGTACGTTCCTGGGGATAGTTGACTTCTAGTCTTTTAAGACAGTCATTCAATTTTGTCTTTCATCCTACGGCCGACAATGTGGTATACGCATATATGCCATCGCTCTTATCCGTTCCTGACTGTATGCCAAAGAGCTCGGGTCATCAGGTCACTTTTGTTCTTCTGCGCGAGTAAATTCGCCTTAACAGGCCCTATTCCAATCTGCAAAAATGCCATCGTCTGGAAATTTCAGAAGACAACAATGGCTTCTTTCTCTTGGTGGAAGCTGACGAACAGCGCTCGAGTTATGCATAGATCTAGCGCGGGTCTTGATACTTATAGCCAAGTGGGTAAACTCCCCAGGTCGATGCCAAAAATTTGGTTCATTGCACCACCATGGTTGTCATCCTGGATATTGAAAACAAAACTGTTTTAAGGTTTTCGAGATGATAGACAGTGAACTATGAAAGCTGCATAGTAAGTTCATGCGTAAATTGTACCACAAGAAGGAGGAGGCAAGCTTGCAGACTCTTGGATCTGATGAGAGAGGGTGGGGGGTGACGGTGACAGGGATCGGCATCCGTGTAAGTCCATTGGTCAGCTTCCGAGCGGACCCACCTTGGAATCCACTACACCTCCCAGAGAGTATTAATGATTTCGGAGATTTGGAGGGTTCGATAGCAAGACACCGACAAAGGCCGTATAGAAAATGACATTGATGCCATCCGTTTATACTAAGCACATATTGCAGAGCATACAGACACGCACATGCTTACAACCAAAATCATATACCAACGCTGTCGAATACTCATCTTATGGTAAGTACCGTCATGGAACGTGAGTACATTACGTCCATGATTTTGCGTTGAATCATATCGGTGACTGATGAGGATCATAGGAGTTTCGAAAATGTCGGCATATGGCTGCCGACTTGATGAGCAACGTTCTGCATTGCATGTAGACAAGCCGTCGCACTAATCAGTCTCGGAACCAGTAAAACCTCCAGCAAAGCGGTGTAGCACAAGACGGGCAATGAAACATGTACGAGACAACAATATTGACAGGTTGCAGGCTGTCGATTGTTTGTTGATGAGTAAATTAAAACCACTATTTGAGAAGCAGGGCACCACTGCTCCCTTGAGCGCGTTCCTCCTTGTAATTGCGATGCTCAATTGCGCGACCAGAAGACTACATTGTATCGGCAACCCTGAACATCATACTAAAGGTCCTGAAAAAAACCTGGTATCTATGCCCAAGTCCCTCCATGCAGAACACTGTGCTGCCTTTAAGAACTCCTTGACCTCCCTGCACTCCTGTTGCACCGTCTTTCCAAACTCTCCCGCATCCTCACTAACGTAGGCTTGGAACTCATCAACCCAAACATGTTCTCCATACCCCCTCAAAGTGAAGTTCTGTGAGATCAAAGACCGGGATTTTTTCGAGAGCTCTTTCCATGCCTGTCGAACTATGTCTCTGTAACCAGAGTGCAAGGAATAGAGAGCATGCAGCCTCTCATGCGGGAGTGCAGAGTCTTCAATGACAGAAATGAGATAGCTTGGTGCTTCACCAGCTGTGGAATCCTTGAAACAGCCAACTTGGCTGAGAAGGTCGAGGAGGTGAGCTTCTTGCGGGTTTGTAAATGAGCGCCACCAACCTTGAGCAGTATGGCCCGGATGCTCCTGAACAGTACTCTCTGAATCTTGCATGGCCTGCAGCCACTCGCAGATGGTACTGACAGGCACATTGAAAGCTTGATAATTCCTGCAGAGACGTCTTGTGGCTGCTTCTTGCAGAGTGAGGTAGTTCCTGGCGTTTTGATTGGATTCGTAGAATGACTCCATCCGGGCAAGTGCTTGGTGCTGAGTTTCTGGAGCTGTGAACCGAACGAGGATCACAGGACCCTCTTGCTTGGTAGTAAAGTCTGGCTCAGAATCATTGCGTCCTCTGATTTCTTGTAGTGGCGCTTTCGCACGTGTCCCTTTCTGCATGCGTCTCTTCTTCTTGGTGTGCTTGTCGGAATTCTTCTTCGCCATGCTGCCTAGCTTGGTTGCTTTTGGACAGAATTTCCTGGCTCAGGGAAAGTACAGAGAAGTACAATCCAGTCAGGAAATTCCTTCTGAACTGGTGTGGGACGTCTCTGTGTTGAAGATGCCAAAGCAAACGCTGGTGTTGGGGTCATTCCAGGTCAGAGCCCTGCTAAACGTTAAGTAGATATCAGGTGCTGCTTCACCATAAATTCACTTGCACACTCAGCTTACGTTATTCTGAGCAGGTCGCAGTCAAGAGCCAAACTGGGATGCTTGACACACATATACACACAGGCTTCGGTAGCCCTCCACGTACTACTTCTAGCACTGTTGCATATTTGAATTGGTTCTTCCGGCATCTGTCTCTAGAATGATTTTTTTTTCTCAGACATAATGTTTTGTCCATTGAATTTGATATATGTGTAACAATTTTCTGTGCATACTTACCTAGCAGCTACTCCTTTGTACTCTGCTGGTGGCTTCAATAAATGTCACTCAACGCATGCATTAAAGAAAGAACGCATCGCGAAGGATTTGATCGATCTGAAAAATCCCGGGGCAGAAGATTCCACAGCTTCTACAATGCCAGCACCACTCCAACAAGTCCAACCAGCCCAGCCGTAGCGACATCCAATCCCATCCGGCCAGCAGCACCCGTGGCAGCAGCAGAGCTCGACGCAGCGCCCGTAGCAGAAGTTCCACTCGCAGTCCCAGAAGTCGTCTTTGTCGCGGAAGTGGCAGTGGCAGACGCGCCTGTCGACGCATCCGTCGAATCACCGGTGGAGGTCGCAGCCGAGCCCGTCGTCGTCGTCGCACTGGCACCCGAAAGAAGCTCCAAGCCAGCAGTAATCGTGACGGGCAACAGGCTGTCCGAGATATCACTGATCACCTCGGTGGTAGTGCCAGGGAAGTTTGCCTCTGGGCCGCCATTGGCATCCACGCAAGTGGCTGTCTGGGAATTTATGGCGCAGGTGAAATCCGCCGTGCTAGGTGGACAGGTTGCATTAGCCAAGATCACATTCGTCGTCTGGACGATGCTGTGATTGGCACTCACAAAGCATCGCTCTCGGTAAGGTGCATTGCAAACGTAGAACTGCCATCTTCAACCGTGATGCCCGGACCAAAACCGCAGTCAGAGCCGTCCGTACCGGGCGCGCAGTTGACGTAGTATGTGGTGGCATCTGGGGCTGCGGAAATGACAGAGGCCACGACGTTTGCGCCCTCATAGCCGTAGAGGAAAAGGCTGGTGACCGAGGTCGTTTGAGCGAGTGTTGTCGCCAGGAGGGCGCACAGGGAGGCGAGGGAGCGGAATGAAGGCATATTCGGTAGCTTATGATGACCTGTGTAGTAAGGAGCGTGGACGCGATGCGTGGATGATTGAAGGTACAAATGATTGTGAGTCTACATATAATAAAATACAGAACGGTTTCAGAGACTCACCCCTTTCCGTGAACCTTTGTTCAAGAATTCCCGACTTCAGCTTCGACCTATTCTGGACTAGCTGCGGGCTGCTTAAATTTATGCATAATTAGACCGAGCGACATCGGGTCTGGGCTCTGCAAATCGTAGGCTTTTGAATATGATCAACAAGCTCGAGAGGTTTGATTTGTCACGATAGTATTTGTGCTCCATGCTCGAGAGTTCCTGAAGACTCCGGTCTCTGCTGACTTTGGTGACACACTGACACTGTGACGGCGCGTCTCGAGTCGTTGTCGAAAGCCCAAGAAGAATCGATACTAGGATTGTGTGCCAAAGATCTGAGGGGAAAAAATCAGCCGGGCTAACAATCCAGTCGACATGGTTGAGAAGGAGGGTGATGGTTGGCGAGTACTCGAGCGATGATGATGACCTCAGCGGCTCATGAGCAAAAAACGAGGCGCATCCGGCAATCTCGTAAAGAGTGAGCACAGGAAAGCGAGAACGACCCGAAGCCTTCTCCAGCTGTCGGCTATGCCCGAGTGAATCTCGTCACGAAAGTCCATAAGCACTATTCCCAATTGGGATGTATACCACGAGAATCGCGAGACGTATCCATAGGCTTCCTTTCGCGACAAACCAAAATGGGAGATCCTTTTCAGGCTGCGCCACGTCGCGTCGTTCTCGTCAGATTAGTTCCAAGAGCAGATTCATACCGCGAGCTGAGAGGTTTGAGGCCCCAGATGGAGGACATATATATTGGGGTGCTGGCCGCCGCGCCATGGTCTGATTGTTGGAATGGGACAGCTACCAGATCAGTGATCTACTTGTTCGAGAGAGAACGAATATTAACATTACTCAATACTTGATACTTTCCTCAACTTGACCATCCATTGCCACAAGCCCACCGCCATAACAGCAACCGCCCAGCCAAAATGATCGTAGGTTACCGTTATACGCGCCGAAAGCTCCAAGAGCGCGAAGCCAGGAAGCAAGCACTCGAGCTGCAGTCTCAACACCACAACGATGGCGCCGGACGACGGCCGTCCGAAACAGTAGAGATCGCCGGAGCTGATGGGCCGATGTCTTCCATGGCACAAACCAGCCATACCACCTCTCCCACCGCCGTCACCAAGAAAGTCGACACGCTCACGCCCGAAGACAAGGCCGAGCAGCGTCGTAGACGGTCGTACCGGTGGAAGGTCGTGCTTGGGTTGTTCGCGCCCTTCACGCTGCAGGCGCTGGATACAACCATCATGGCGGCTGCCATGCCGACTATCGCGGTCGAGTTCAGTGAGTGAATCTACCCCCCCCCCATCAATCGCAAAACCATGATGCAGTACATTGGCTAACACACGCACCTCCAGACCGCGTCTCCGAGCAAAACTGGATCATCTCCGTCTTCAACCTCACCGCGGCCGCGTTCCTGCCCTTCTGGGCGCAAGCAGCAGACATCTTCGGCCGACACCTAACCATTCAACTCACCATCGTGATCATGCTCATCGGCTCCGCCATCTGCACCGGCGCGCCCACGTCCGCCTTCCCAGCGCTCCTCGTCGGCCGCGCGCTGCAGGGCGTTGGCGCCGCAGGCGTCAACATCAGCGTGCGCACCATCCTCGCCGACAAAGTCAGCCTCGCGGACTACGCGCGCAACTGGACGCTGTTCGCAATATTCGCGGCTGTCGGATACACCATCGGGCCTGTGGTCGGCGGGTATCTCACGGAGGCGAGCTGGCGGTGGTGTTTCGCCATCAACCTACCCGTCGCAGCCCTTGCGATCATCTTGGTGCTTTTGGTCCTGCGCAAGGAGCTGCTGGGCCCGCAGCCGCTGCCCGAGCTGGTGGAGCAGGGCGACTCGCGGCGCGGGAGGTTGTTGGTGCGGCTGGGCACGATTGATTATGTCGGCCAAGCGCTGTTCTTGTTTGGGCTCGGCTTGCTGATCCTTGCGCTCACGTGGGCGGGGAATGGCGAGGCTGGGACGTATCGGTGGGCGTCGGCGCAGGTTGTTGCGCCGCTTGTTGTGGGCGGGGTGCTGACTTTGGGCTGGTTTGGGTATGAGTACAGTATGGCGCCTGGCCGCGTGATGAGTCACGTATTTCCCAGGCAGAGGGCGATGATGCCGTGGGTGCTGTTCCATAACAAGGAGATCGGCATCTTGTTTCTTCTGAACTTCTGCCTGGGCGTGTGCATGTACTCGATCATGTACTTCATGGATTTTTACTTTCAGTATGTGCAGGGACAGACGGCGAGTAAAGCGGGCACAGCTCTGCTGTACTTCTTGCCTGGGCTGGGAGGTGAGTTTTCTTCCTATTCACCACTCCTGAGAAGCGTGGCTGGAATCCAAACTAATGGTCTGTCACAGCTGGATCATACAGCGCCATGTTCCTTGTCAACTCATACCCTCGACAGACCATCTATCCCCTCATGATTGGCTCCATTGCCTCAGCTGTGGGAATACAGGTTCTATGCTGGGCCATCGACGTCGGTAACGTGCCTCTCATCTACGGAATGATGGCACTGGCCGGCTTCGGTGTGGGCGTGCGGATGAGCCCTGGCTCGATGCACGGCCTCGCATACTTCCCCGGCAGCACCGCTCCAATCACCTGCGTCTTTGCGTTCGCGATGCCCTTCGGTGGCGCCGTGGGCCTGACGCTGATGAGCACTGTCTTCAACAATAAACTCGGCCCCGACGACGCGGATGCCAAGACTGCGATCATGTTTGCGTACTACACGATCGTTCCATTCATGTGGCTGTGTGTGGTGGCGTGTCTGTTCTTGGGCAACGTGTGGATCACCAAGGATGGAGATCACGAGGTGGTCCATGGAGCGTACATCTTGAGTGTGTTTACCAGGACGAAACTAGTGCGGGAGAAGATGACGCGTGGTGGTGGGGACTGGGCAAATGCTCGTGTGCATCCAGATGCCGAGACTGGTGTGATGAGCGAGCAAGGCAAGAGGAGCGAGATTGGCGGACTTGTGTGAGGCTTTCTCACATGGATGAATGGTGAGAGAGAAATTACTTCAGTCGCACTGTTGTAACATAGAGATGTCTCCTTTGTCGTTATACACCCATTAGACTCATGCCAAAAGACAGGCGAGCTCTGCAATCATACGCCTCTGACAAACCTGGGCTGCCTGATCATATACTTGAAGGTATATGTCCCCCACTTCTCATCTCCAGCAGGTGGCTCGATGGGCGGCTTCATCAATCCAGCCCAGTGGTCGAGATCAAGCTCAAGGGTGTCTTCGACCTCATCAAACCCACGCTTGCGGTAGAAATCCGCTCCATCTTCGCTCGAGTGCACCCAACAGAAGACACCCTCCTCATCCGCCCGATCCAGACCCAGCTTCATCAATGCAGTACCAACGCCACGGCCTTGGTGGTCTGGGTGCACATTCAAGCTGACGACGTATATACACCGGACTCCATCGCGCATCATCCTGTTCTGGAACTCGGAGAAGTGCGAATCGGTGAGCTCATTCAGGCGAGCGATGCCGTCCAGATTGGGGTCGTCGACTCTGGTGTAGTCTTGGCCGACGGTGTTGCTGGGTTTCTTGACAGGATTGGATTGTGGTTTGGGTGGATTGAGACGGAGCCCCCAGACGCCAAAGGCGATGACTTGGCCGGTTTCGTCGTCGACGGCTTTCATGTGCAGGAGTCTTTCTTGGGGAAGACTGAGCCAGTACTTGACGCCCTCGCCCATGCCGCCAGCGTGATCGTATGGCTCCGTGGGATGGGCGGCCTTGAGCATGGTGTGCCTGTCCTTCGCGAATGCGGCGCCACTGACGGCACAGATTCCGGGGATGTCGGCTTCGACGATAGGACTGAGGGAGAAAGAGGAAAGCATTTTGAGAGATGCTGGTGAGAAGACATTGGGCGCAATGAAAGATTGAGAACGAGGAAGGTAGGCTGACTTATATACCCGTCATATCAAAGCGTACAGATACATGTTGAAGATGTTGAACAAGACTAGGGTCTCTAAGGGTCTCTTAGAGTATCTTAGAGTATCTTAGAGTATCTTAGAGTACCGTCGCCAATCATAGATGGCGAGGTCTCAAAAGAGGACCGGCGAGAGCAATGCTCCCGGCGAGACGGATGAGGTATCGCTTCGGAGCAATGAGACGAAGATCAAGCAAAGTTGGGTGGGCTACATCGCACAATTCGAGGATTCAGCCCATTTAGTTGGATCATTTAGTTGAACGAATAACTTGACCGGCAATTTATTTTTCTGTTGGTTGTTTCGTTTTATAGGACGGATACTTCGTACACATGGGATAAGTGTTCTGGATCGTCGTTCTCTGGCCGCCCAAGGCCCCAGTACAAGTACATGTGGACTTGATGTCTTCGTGCGCGTGTATACATCACGGACGTCTCATTTCTTACAGTCTAACTTCCAAGATGGCCCCCTCAAGTATATATCCCATGGATGGTATCGTGATGATATGAGTGGCAAATGGCTTTCTCTCAAGTCTCCCAAGGGCGACAGTTGCCGGTCCTGTTCCGCTGTACAAAGTACTCTGGACATCCATGGACCCTCACGTTGGAGGCTGTCCCGCTAGAACCCCACTATGGGAAGCCCCGCATTCGGAGCGGCAGGGGTTGAGCTACCGCCCCTGCCCGTCGTCAACTCCACGCTCAAACAGGCAGCGATGTCCTCTCACATGTCTTCTTTGCCAATCTGGTGTCAGATTGTACAGCCTTCAATCTCTGCGTGACAAAGGCCTCCGATCACACGCGAATCATAGTCAGAGAAGCTCCCAATTCGACAATACTTAAACGCAGCCGGGCTCCCTTCGAGCGGACCTTCTTCGAACGGAGACACCATCTACAGCTTCACCCACCCACTTCAAAAACCCTAAGGGCATCTCTACACCATCGCATCGAATCACCCCCCAGAAACACACCTAAGCACTACATCCAGTCATCACTACAAACCGTCAACATGGCAAATGCTAGCAAGCGCATTGGCAAGGTACCTATTCCTCTCCCCCACCGTCCAGTCTACCAACAAAGCTAACCTGCCTCTTCCACCCCAGGAGTACCAAGACCTCCAAACCAACCCTCTCCCCGGCATCACCACCACCCTCCCCGACGAAAGCGACCTCACCGTCTGGCACGTCGTCCTCACCGGCCCCGTTGGCACGCCCTACGCCAACGGCAAGTTCGGCATCAAGATCGAGCTGCCCCAGCAGTACCCCTTCACCGCGCCAAAAGTCACCTTCGTCACGCGCATCTACCACCCCAACGTCACAAACGACACGGCCGGCAACATCTGCATCGGCCTCCTCAAGCCCGAACACTGGAAACCCGCCTCCAAGCTGTCCGCTGTCCTCGAGGCCGTGCGCGCCCTGCTCGTCGAGCCCAACCCGGACGACCCGCTCGAGACGCGCATCGCTGAGGAGTTCAAGGAACAGCCCGAGGCCTTTGCCAAGCAGGCCGCCGACTTTACGAAGCGCCATGCCCAGGCGTCTGATCCCTTCAAGAAGTAGAACGCTAGCGAGGGGTGCGCTCGCGGAAGAGGACAAGGCTTTCCTAACAGAACACTAGGGAGCTTAAGGGCGATGAGGGAAGTGATAATGGCAAAGATGCAGATGCTTGCACACACAGACTCGAAGCAGTGATTTTCGACAGGCGTCTACGGTATGGGGCTTCATTTGGTGTTCTGGTGTGGCGGGTTAGCATGGTCGGAGTTCTATTACTATCATTGTTCTCATTCTCCGTCTCATGGAGTAGTAGGTCAATCAATACCCAGCGTTTATTTGAGGCCTATCCGCGAGGCCCTCCCCCGTGTGGGATAGTCGAATTTTGGATAACTATCTCTAGGAAGGTTGTATTTGGGACTATCATCTTTGGGGAAACCGCCTCTGGGACATTCGCCTCAGGATTACTGGTTTCTGGCTCAGTCGTCCGTCAACCGGTCGGCCGAAATTTACCCGGCTCATGAATCCGTGGGCAGAAGCGGCTGGCTGTTGTCGCACCAGCGACGACTCTTCAGCTTGTTCTCGAGGCACTACTAGATAACCTAGGTAGAAGGTATCAGACATCTCCGACGGCTTGTGAAAAGGTGAAATTGCTTGCAGTCTCCAGGATTCGTGGTCTTACTCCTCGGCTTGTTACTTCAGTCAGCGAGCTTCGTTAACCCCTCCTCTTCATCTGTTTGGCGAGGAGGACATGCCTGGGGTGGGAGAATTGTGCATGTATCATGACTTTCGTTGCCTCAGAAGCTAGCATGACGCAGAGCCCTTTCGAGAATGCGCTGTGTACAACACGCAAGTCAGTCTGCATGGTAAACGCAATACTCATTTACTCCGAGCATGATTCCATCACGCACAAGTCACAAGCATAATCACACACACAAATAGTGGATTACAACAGCTCATGTGATTCCTCTCTAATCTAGCCCGAGCATTCCTCTTCGCATAGCTGTGCACTTGGTGCAACATGTCCCCTTCTGTCTTTCTCTGGCCTATGATGATGTGTAAATGCAGCTTTCGCGTGGTCCCTTTTGATTTTCTGCCTCGAAGCACAAACCAGCCGAATCCGTTTCCCGAAGATGCGCTTTGCGAGAACAAAAAAGATGATATGCAGTTAGAACCAACAACACAAAGCAGAACACATGCGTGACATTACTGCCCGCCTGTCAGGTAGAGAATGAAACATGCTACCTGCATTTTCTGGTCAAAAATAACGCCGCCCATTTTCCGCGTTCGCCTTTGATGCAAATTTGTCGCGATGGTGATTTTTACCGCACCCTGTTGTACAGTAGAGGCTGCAATGATGTAGGTGCATCCTTTGCTCTTCCGCAACTGCAGTGAAAACTCAAATGACGTGAGGATGCGAGGCTGTTGTTGTTCTCCCACCACCAGTGTGTTGCGTATGCTGCCCCAATGGTCGTCTCTCCTTCACTAGGGACGTTATGGTCTCGTACAAGCGAGCCGTTTAATATTATACCACAAATCGAAGAACACCATCTTCGCACCATATCGCAGACCTCCCTCACACGCTGGAGATCCTATCGGGGCGCCGCCAGAACCCAGCCTTCTAGACATCGATTCCGCTGCGCTCCTTGGTTGCCGTGTGCGCTCTTCTTCCGAACAGCATGTGCTTCTTCCGCGGCCCTTCACTTGAATGCACACTCAGCATGTCGCTGGGCATCCTGTTCATATTCATAGTAGCGGCAGCTTGCAGCCCACCGGGACCTGCCTGCGCCGCCGCCACTTTCTCCCTCTGCTCGACATGCAGCTTCTCCCTGCGTTCGGTCCTACTCCTGTCGATTTCCTCGGAGGTGATATGATTGAGGCCCGATCGACGTTTGAAGCATGTCTCCATGAGTAGGTTAGCATCGAGCATTTTGCGCGGCAGGGTCTGAACGACGGCGAAGACCTCCATAGGGTCATTGATGGCCTTGATTTCGTTCTCGCCTGCCTTGAAGATGGCTAGCGCCACGCGGAAGAGCGTCTTGGATCCTTCGTAGAAGAAGACGTCCCACACACGCAAAGTGGTCTCGATGGGTAGCGTGCCAATGAAGCACGACATGAACCACGCCGTGAGTGCGAGTGTCACTGGCGGAAGGTTTTCAGCTGCGGCGGCAGCGGGCCCTCCTCGAAGACGTCGTCGTGGCTTCTTCTTCGTGACCGGTGTATCACCATCGTCCGAGATCTTGGTCCAAACGTTAGGGAGTGTCGTTTGTAACTCAGCCATGAGCACGCTGAGATCGACTTTCGAGCCTTCAAGGTTCATCTCGTGGGTTCCTGGGAGATAGACGCGGGTAATGATGTTGAGCAACCAGAAGGCTTGCTCCTCTGATTCTACAAAAAGAAGCAGCATTCCGCCAAGGAAGTTCAAAGACTGACAGTACCCAATGCTGGGGTTGAAAATGGCGAATGCGGATAGTACTCGGCGTAGCTGCTCGATAACCACCGGTTCGGAGCCAGGCGCTTTCGGTAAAGGGTTAGCAGATTGTGTCGAGTTATTGCGGCTGTGTGCTGGCGTTGGCTCGGATGAGGGTTGTCCTGCTGCAGCCGGTGCAGCTCCTCGTTTGAATCGAACGTTGTCGGGGAAAGTCCGATACAGATCCCTCTCAATATCCTCCCTGCACACCTCCTTCAAGTTCCCGTCCGCCACACGCTTCAACATGTTTTCATAGACACCTCGGTTGTTAGCGAGGATTTTCGGACCACCAGCGTAGTAGAACCAAGCTGCACCTCGCCACTCCGGCGGGATTCCTTTCCGTACGAATCTCTTCGCTTTCACGGAGTGTTGAGGGAATCGATTCGGGGTGTCCGTCATCAGCCCGTTCTCCTTGAGAAATGATTCCCACTTTTTCCTCCGTCTTGCGAGATACTCCGTATACGGGCCGTTCCACTCGTCGTATAGTTGCCGTGTGACGTACTGGTTCTGTTTTCGGAATCCATATCGATCGTTCGCATTGGGGTCGAGATCTTCTGGTTGGAGGGCGCCTTGTATGGGTTGTGATGGAATAGGCTGTGGGATCGGTGCTGTTGGTGTTCGAGGTGAGAGTGAGTCGTTGGGTACGATTGATACATCCGTCGCCAACAAGGTAATATCTTGCTTCTCCGGGTCCTCGATGGGTGAATTCTCCTCGCTCCTGGGGTCGACCATCTTTCCGGAGTCGTGCCTGCTGTGTCGTGCACTGTCCGTCTCAAACGCCATATCGTCCTTCTCATCGTCGTAGCCATAGACATCGTCCATCCTCGACTTAGTTGAGATGTAACTGAGTCTCATGTCTTTGGGTATGGAACGTGCAAGACTCTTGCGAAAGAATGCTTTGGTGTCAGGAAGAATGACTGGACTGTCTCCGTTCAAAGGAAAGCTCCGTCCTGGTATAGGAGTAGGGCCTGTCTCTCTCATGGCCTCGAGAAGTCGATTCGCGGCTTCACTGTTGTGAGACATTGCTGAGCCAGGTCTCGAATCGTCGTGCTCGTTCATGCGACTCGGCGCCAGGTGCATTGAAGCTCGTTCGGACATGTCCATACCGGACATGCGCCGAGCCAAGTCCATCTCGCTGTCGTTGAAGCCTTTCTCATACATACCCATTACATCGTCGACGCTCAAACTGTCCCGCACATCGATAACGGGGTTGTGTGGGCCGAAGAAAGCGGACTGGTGAGGGTTTCTGAAACTGGAACTGAACACGGAGCCTGTCTTGGTGATAACACTGGACCTCTCGGGCTCGATGAACAAGGTTTCCTGGGCTGTTGACGTAGTAAAATGACTCCTGTCAATAGAGCGTATATCGTCCTCGTATAGGTGAGATTGCTGATTCTGGGCAAGGGGCCCTCCTCGATTATAATAGCGAAGTGGAGCCTGCAGGCGAACGTTGTGGGGAGGACCCACCTGATTGCCTGCAGCCGCATTATGAGACACGCCATGGTGGAATCCCAAGTGATCTTGGGAAGCCTGATGTCGCAGACTTGGGGCAACAGATGTATACGTGGCCGTAGACATCGTCGATCCAACTGACGGTTGCCTCCTAGGCCCTGAGGGACTCCAGGGCATGTGAGGCATGTTGTAGGGGCTCGAGGTCATGGACCGTGACTCGAAACGAAGCGAGTCGGACGCTGTTGACTTAGCTGTGCCGGGCCGCAAAGGCACATTGTTTGAGAAGTCGGGCGAGTTGACACTCCTCAAACTTGGCTTTCGCGGACGTGAGAAATTGTAGTTATCAGCGCTATAAGCCGTGTCTCCCGACATGCGGCTGTCTGGCCGATACATCCTGTCTACGTGGCCAGCCGTGGTTACTGGGCCAGCCTGCTCATATCGAATAGTGTCGGACTCGTAGTGCAGGTCGAGAGGCTCGTCCTCGGGTATGTGCGGGTGCGAGTATGGGCCAGTCGCAAAGGCAGGCGACTTGGGCGTGCGAGAAGGAGAAGGAGGGAAGCCTCGGTCAAAACTCAGGATTGCATCGGTCGCAGCGACGAACGGCTGCAAGAGGTTATTTCGGTCTCTTGGTGGAAGCGAGTCCCATCGAGGGCCTGTACCAGTCGGAGAGACAGGCGTTATAGGTAAAGCTTCTCGGTCGAAATGAGTGTCGGTCTGGGGCGGGACCTCTTGCAATCGCTGTTCGAATTCGATGTCGCGTTTGTAGTCGACCGTGCTGCTGCTCGCATGTGGGTAGGGCGAACTCCCGATTCGCTCAAGTTCGTTCTGGAAGGAAATAGAATGATCGTAGTACGACGGCGGTGCGCTTCGAGGAGGTGGCGAGGTGACGAGTTGGCGCTGCTGAGAGCCAGTTGTCTGAGAGAGAGTCGAGAGGGTTGGAAGGCCGTTGAAGTGAATTGGCGAACTTGTGTACTTTGATTGTGTAGGTGGTCCGTTCGTTGACCACAAAGGTGCCCGAGTGTTGGAAACTGGGTCCGAGGAAATCAAGCGGTGATGAAAGAGCGGGTCCGTATTTTGTTGAAAGGCAAGGTCCTGGGCAAGATTGCGGCGCTGCCGTGGCGAGGACGCAGATGAGTGGTGATGC
This sequence comes from Plenodomus libanotidis, assembly GCA_022609195.1. Taxonomy (NCBI): domain Eukaryota; kingdom Fungi; phylum Ascomycota; class Dothideomycetes; order Pleosporales; family Leptosphaeriaceae; genus Plenodomus; species Plenodomus libanotidis. Next base: position 64,466 of record JAGKQA010000044.1, read on the forward strand.
GACGAAGGAGGGTTTGCGCTGTCGGCACGATGCCGAGAGATTTGGCGTGTTGTCGGAGAGGTCTGACCGCGAAGCGATTGTGGTGATGCTGGTGCTGGCGAGCGCATGGACGGAAACTGCCAGTCGGAGGCGAGGGAGCCCTGGCGTAGTCGTTGCTGTTGCTGACCTTGCAACCTTGGGTGGTCGGCTGTGTCAAGTGTTTGTATGGGCGGGGCCTCCTCGGAAGAATGGGATTGGGTTTGGGATGGAGAGGACGGGCACGTTTGAGACGGCCGCCTCAGGTTTCGGTGAGCGTCGTCCATGCTCTGTGAGTATTCTCGGCGCCGAGTTCCACCACCATTGCTAGAGCGAGGGACGAGTCGAGAAGCGAGTGAAGCTGATGATGAATGATCAGTGCGTTGGTGTTGACCCGGCTCGGTCGTGTGGTTGTGGTGCAGGTCGTCATCCGTCAGACCGTTGCTCGTCGAGTTCTTTTGCTGAGGGTAGTAGCCGTAGCCGTGGCTGCGGCCGCTGTTGTTGGCATTGCTTGTGTGGGCAATCCGGCTGAGATTTCCGAGCCCCACAAGGCAATCACCGTTCAGGTTCCCTTCAAACATCTTTTCCGCTTCCGCCCCTCTATCAAATCCCAATCCAGATTGAGCATTCCCACCGTAATCAGCCATCTTCTCAGTGGCCCCTTTCGTTTCGTTTCGTTCCTTTTCTTTCCTCCAAACGTCACTTGAATTCAATTGAGCAAAGGGTCAGACACCCCGCCCGCATGTCTACTGGCCCGGCCTTGACAATAATAGTCTCGCTTGCTGACTGGGCGCGGCTTATGATGGATCGGGGACCGGACCTGCTATTTTCGTCTTAGGCCAGGGGTCCTGCAGCTGACAGCAGAAAAGTAAAGTCAATTGAGGACAAGAGGATGAGGGGTCCGCACTTGAACACGAGCTATGAAGCACTTGCACTGCAACTCCGTACAGTACTCCGAGGGCATCCAAGTAAGCGCAACGCGAGCCTGCATCGAGGACAAGTCAAAGCACCACGCCAATACAGGTGAATCGGCACGCAACCTGGCACAGCCGCGTGAAGCAGAGCAGCGCCATCGTTCCAAACACTTCAAGTCACGAATGCGCATTTCGGACGCACGTCGTCCCGTGGGCTGTGGCTTTATGGGGGCAATGGTTGCGACCGTTTGTCAGGCGAGGACACCCCTCATGTACGAGCATCAAAGTAATCTTGACAGCCACACCGCCACTGAGGAATTGGGGGCCTGGGCGGCCTCTGCTCACAAAGGCTGGAAGATCGCACACTTCATGAACGACTCCAAGCTCATCAATTGACAGTCGAGTCACAAGTTGTCACAAGCGATTGCACGTTGGGGCCTCACACAAGCTTTGCGAGTCCGACAGAGCATATTCGGGTTGGGGCGATGCTAAAGGATGAGATGATGATATGCAGCAAACTCCATACCGGATCGGGACGACCGTCGGAAATCTTTTTCCTCTCCTGGCTATGAGTACTGAGCAGCGAGTAGTATGAATATCTTCTTGGACAATTTCAATTGTCATAAACCTGGCTGAAAGGGCAGTATGGCAAGCCATTCTGCCTCGTGGCAGCACCACAATCTGGACTTCGCCACCCCCGAGGAGGATCTGGAGCCACAAAGCCGCATTGATGACCAGAACACAACCTCCGAGGAATCCAGCCATGTTCCATGCGAAGCAGGTCAAAAACTGGCAGCATCCAAGAAAACAGTTCCGTGCATCATCAACACGCTGTTTACAAAGGGCAAGCTTGTTTACTCCGGCTACTTCCGTACCACTTTGCGACTCGCAAAATCGCATTGCCAAAGTTCAATAGGATTTCCAGATTCAAGAGCTTACCCTGGTCTTCCATGTTTTCTGTTCCTGACGCTAAACCTAAAATCCGTCGAGATCTCCTCGCGCATTGAGCTAGCAGGGCTTGTTTGCTCCCTGTCGCTGGGACTGGCTTGCATCAGCTTTCCATCGGGCTTCTACTGCGGGCTTCACAGACCCACATCGTCTTTTTCACCAAAGTACGTTGTCGAAGACCCACAAAAGAATTTTCTTCGCTTGTCAACAAAGCTTTGGGCGAGAGAACAGCCCGCCTTACGTTCTCGCTTTTTTCCACAGGCCTCTTTGAGAGGTGGACCGGATATCTCGATGAGTCCTGCTTGCGCTGCTCTTTTACTTCTTAGGGACAGAGGGCGTAAATGTGAGCACTTACGCGGTCTGCCGAAACGCGGCTTTGCTGCATGGACTCATGTCTAAGACACCGCAGACAGTTGGCTTGACTGCGCAGCCTTCTGGCATTCCGGCCGGCCCGGGGCGAGTCGTCGATTTGCAGATCTCGCTTGCCTACGATCACCCGCTCCCGACGGCCACTCAACTGGACGACTTGCCCAGGAGCGTGGACATTGGCAACTCGTCTCCGTGACTCGTCTCCTCATCTCAGGAACCTGATGTCGAAACCGGGCTCCAAATTAGATTTGATCGCATCACCGCCTCGCCGTTATACAGAATGAGTTGAGTATGCTGGTCTCATGGTGTGACCCAGAGCCACCGCCGCACGGAATACCTGCCGACTGTTCCTAATCTTTGCCCCAAATTCCATGGAATCTTGTCTATCTCTGCATTATCAATGGGTTGACAAACGCTGCTTTGTCTGGCTCTTCCAGTTATCTATTCGACCCCACACTTTCTAGGTTGGCAAATTCCAACTCTCTGTGGCTTCCATTACATGTCATCCTTCACCGAGCTTGACCGGCTGTCTACCTAAGCCTGGAGGACCGTGTCCGACGCCACTGCACAAGAGGAACCTTGCTCTTATTTGATCCAAGCGTACGAGTCTTGGTCGAATATCATGTGGTAATTCACCGCATTTTCTCTTCTTCTTTATGCCGGGCGACTTTGACGTGGAGAGCGGATTTTCTTTACGTTTTGCCGAGCTTCATGTGTTCTTGCAAGTGCAAGCGCTTCCTTTATGTGTCTCAAGACTGTCGGTGTCTTGGTCAACATCTCAAATTCCAATATCAAAGAACGGCTTCGGCTTTAGGAGCCCGCCCAGGACGGAAACATAAGACTAGTACGACTCCCAGAGAGCTACGAGACGGCATTATGAAAGCTCATAAGACGCGTGCCACACCCACAGCAGTCGGTTCGTTCCCTTTTCTTTTTTCCAAGGCTGCCTCTGAAAGAAACAGAGACAGCATTTGATCCTCATTGAGACCCAGGAAGCAAGCACGTGCCAAGACGGTGCCTTCCCGCGTCTCCAAGCCCGGCCGGAGGAAGGTCCGAGCTCTTATCGCTATCGCATATGCGCTATCCTCCGCATGTGCATATGCATCGTGGAACGGGCCAGATGCTGGCCCATGCTCTTAAGTGCTTGCGTTTCCCCTGCTTTTGGAGGCAAGACATTGCATCACAAGTACATATTCGAGATGGTCGCATATGTGCTGGGCGTGGAAGAAGGTATACGCTACATGCTGGATGGTGGTACGTGACGAGAGAGGTGGTGAAGCAGCAGCTGAACCTTCGGGATCCTCAGCAAGCATGAGCTCCCTTGCTGCTGCCCTGTTTCTCCCCCGCCTTGTGCTCCTGCCTTCTCCTCTCGCGCGTTCCAAGCTCCCCCCCCTCCCATATGGGTGCCGGTAGCAAGCTGGGGACACACGCGCCCTTTTTCGCGCCCGCCCACCCAACTTTCCCCCTACTGCCCTACTGTCAGCCCGTCCCATCCCTCTCTTCTTTTCTCTCCTCCCACTGCTAGCCGCTGTATTTCCATCAAACACGACCCTTTCTCTCCTGTAACTGGTTCTTTCTCATCCAATTGACATCGTTACGACCGGAAAATCACCATGTCTACGCGCAAAAGAAAGGCTGACGACGAGCAGCTGGTGAGCTTGCCTAGTGATGAGGAGGAATCGGAGGAAGAGTAAGTGCTTGCATTTTCTACCCAATGCTTCATCTGGCGCGCTTTTTGATCGTGGTGGTCGTATTTATCTTGCGACTGTGTTGGTCTGGCGCCCTCGCATTCTTCGAAATACACTTACTTCGACAACATGCGCCTCTTCAATCATTGCTATCGCCAACTTGCTGTTGCAAGCCGATCTGTTCCGACCAATCATGCGATGTTCTCCCGAACAATTGCGACAACTTGCGACAGTATCAACTCCTACACTTTGCTGCATTGGTTCGCATCGACTTGGACGTGGCTTGCGTGCACTTGCACAAACCCCTGAGCAGGTCTCACGATGGTGGCAGCTGTACAGCTTCCACGTCGCGCGCGTGCCTCTTCAAAAACTAGCTCTTAAACCTCGAGCACTGGGACCCCCGTGACGTTTGACCGGATAATCAAGACCTGAACTAACCCTAGTGTTCTATCAGATACCAAAGCGAAGGCGACGAGAACATCTCAGCAGATGAAGATGGCGATGAGGAAGAAGAGGAGGAGGAGGACGCCGAAGACGAGGACGCTCCTGAAGGTAATTGTCTTCTGCATCACACATCCGATTTCAGTAGCTGACTTGTCTCGCTACACAGTTAAAGCTCCACCCGCGAAGAAAGCAAAGACAGCTCCTGTCGCCGACGAGGACGCCCCTGAAGCTGAAGCTAATGGTGAGGGCAACGAGGAGTTCGACAAGGCAGATGCTCCCGAGGAGGACGAGCCTGAGGAGGAGTTTGATGATGACGCTGGAGGCGATGACGATAACGACGTCGCCGAGGACAATTCTGGCGACCTGGCAGAGAAGGCTGCAGCGAAGGCGACCGAGGCTCCTGGCGCAAACGACGGCGGGGCAGAGGACGAGCCGGAGGTTGTCGCCGACGAAGACGAGGAAGACTAGACAGGTCTACATCGAACAAGACAACCAAGGATGGAGCTCTTCATGTGCACATACTGAGATTGATCCGACGACTTTGTTTCAGCCTCGCAAGTAACAATAGAGATGGAGGGATGGCATATTGGCACATCCTTCGATCTTGTGCTCGTGTTTTGTGGAAGTTGAACAGTGGGGTTTGAGTTGCTTGGACTAGCTACTATATAGTAGATACATACTATGCTTCACAGTTCAACAGCCGGATCTTATTGGATGTGACGTGGCAACACGGACAGCTGCTCGAGACGTGCGGCCGCCCATGACACCGAGTCCTTGGACCCACTTCAGCATACTTGAAGCTTCTCAGGCGTCCCAGCGATACGGCATCGCCAAGGAGCGTGCCACTATGCATTACTGGTTGATGGAGTTGCGACATATGGTATTGCACATACGAAGACAAGAAGCACTCTAACACGGACCGTAAAGCGAGGCTTGCCGTTGCCTTCTACTGTGCACTTCCACGCTCGCTTACCCTGCCCACGAAACACGCGTGTACCGTGGATTGGTTGGAGCCCTTTCAGCACCTGCACATGTTGAGCCCGACGCAGCGGAACCGACACCTGGGCTGCAGCAAGATCTCCAGGATGCACGGGTAGTCAATGCCGTAAGAATGGTCCGACACGATTGCTGAAGGTTCGAGCGCTGAATCAGAGTTCAGATACTCCACATGTATGCAGATGAATTGTGGACCTTTGTGTGCGGCCGTATAATCATCAACTTGTCGTAACTGCGACTGCTAAACGTGACCGAACCAGCTTTTGGGACTGGAAACAGCAACTAGAAACACGCTTTCGCCGATGAAAACTTTGAAAGCCATACTATTACAAAAATCGGACACGCCTCTCCCGTACAATTAGTCATGCCCGCAACCGAAAGCCATGCGTAGAGGACCAGCTTTGCCGACCTCTTGGACGTGAACAAAATCAGCGAGTCTTTTCATACTCCCTCGAAGTCCCGCGAGGCAAACTTGACCTGAGCTGGTGGCTGGTCATTGATGCGATGAAGTCAAATAGGCCGTCTCCGGCTCCTGCCGGCGACCTCTCGACCGGGACAATCATTCCTGGTCTTCAGGCTCGGCATCAGTACTCGACTGCTGGCTTTCTCCAACGGCCTGAGAGTGTGTTCGATTAGCAACAGCTCCAAATAAAAAGGGATAGAGAAAGGGGACAGGGTTACGTCAGCTTACCGTGCTGCTTCGACTAAAATCGCCCAGCGTCTTCTTCGCCCCCTGGTCCAGATCCCCGCCCTTGGTCAGCGCCTTCGTCAACTCCCCTACCAGCGCTGTCAAATTCTGCACCTCGTCCCTCAACTTTATGACCTCGGTCATTGTCGGGTCCTTCTCCAAATCCGTCTTGGCGCTATCAACCTTCTTCTGCCACCCGTCGGCCTCAAAGTCGACCTCCATCTGCTCCCACTCCTCGATCGTCCCGTCGTCCTCGTCGCCCCGCGCGCGGTTCGCGCGGATCTCCTTGGCGCTCTGCTGCTCGAACACGGCGGCCACGAGCAGCAGCGGCGAGTAGATGAAGCCCATGACGATGTCGTTGACGCGCTCGTACGAGCTGCGCGACATCCACCACTCGAGCGGCAGCGCAAGGAAAAACACCTCGATCAGGTTGAAGGGCGCGATGAAGACGTTCTCGTCCGGTGCGCGCACGAATTGCATTGTCTTTTGCGCGAAGAGCGCGAGGTACTCGTCGTTGGCGTTGTCGTAGATGTCTTCGTAGGCCGAGTTGTAGAGCGCGATGAGGATGTTGAGCAGCACCACCATGACAATGAAGGTGAATAGGTAGTAGAGGATGAGGCCGAATGGCGGGCCGAATTGGTCGAAGCCACTAAAGTCGGGGGACTGCATCACTGCGTTGGCCATGCTGCGGAGAGGGTTAGTGAATGTGGTGGAAGGGGACGCGGGCTCAGATGGTGTACTCACGCTTGGATGATGAACAGAGAATCACCAACGACATTGTCTTCGGCAAGATCCAATCCTATGAAAGCCTGGAGGAAGCCAACGATGATGACGACCAACAGCGCAAAGAATATGATACTCTCCTTCATCATGACCTTCAGCACCACCAACATGGCGCCGAAGAATCGGAAGCTGTCAAGATACAGCAATAGTCGCATCCAGAACATAGGCGCGCAGCACGCGAGGAAGCTATAACTCATGATGTTCAATGATTCCCTCGGGCCCTGCTTTTCTGGGTCGTCCGTTGGCTCCTTGGTCAAGGCCCAGAAGCGGAACACCAAGCTGGTCGTCAGAAGCCCATAGAGGAAGAAGTTGAACACCGACCAGAAGCCGTAGATATGGTACCCAGCCTTCCACCCTTTAGCGAACTCGTCGAAGATGAAGCCTAGCGTGAACACGTACAGCAAGCCCTCCACCGAGTCCAAATCAGCATCCCGGTTGATCGTGTTGATAGCAGCCGTGTACAGCGCCAAGTAGATGAGCGAGATGAGCAGTTGCGCAGCATTCTGATACATGGGCGCGCGCATGCGGTCCGGGTCGAGGTGCACGAAGAAATTCGTGTTGTCCTTGTCCTTGTAGTCGACAAAGCTCGAAGGGTCGTTCTCGTCCTGCACAAGCCAGCCTCGCCAGAGGTAGCTTGTGCACTTTTGGTACCCGGAAGACCCAATCACCCGCAGCGCGTGGAGATCGACGGCCTTCTCGATAACGTTCGCGGGCGGCGTCGCCTCGCCGTCAATCATAATGGAATAGCGCTTCAGCAGAATGTCATGCAGGACATGCTCCATATCCTCCTCCGCCTCGATGATCTTCTTAGCAATAACCTCGCACGCAGTGGCACGCAGCGCATGCAGTTCGCAGTCCCACAGCTCGACGAAGCTCTGGTGCTTGAACCAGCGCTTGCAGACAAGGAGACAGTACACCACGCAGGCACGGTGCTCGGACCCGCCGGCCTCCTTGGCGGCCTGCACGACTTTCTTACTGATGACCTTGCTGTGCGGCGTCGTGACCAGGTCCTCCTCCATCTCGATGGGGACGGCCTCCTCGACCAGCAGGCGCAGACGCAGGGCGATCTTGGTGACCTCGGGCGCGGGGATGGCGGACTGCAGCGACTCGTCGACGTAGTTGGGCAGGAGGCGCTGGCGGCCCTCTTGCCACCAGTGGTCGTGCGTGCGCGGGTTGTCGAAGCCCAGCAGCGCTCGCCAGTCTAACCACCCTCTAGGTGCCATGATGAGAATGATGGGGCGCGACCCGATTGTGTGATACTCGCAATGATGCTTGAGCTTAGGTTGGATGCGCAGCTAGGTACAAAGAGTTCGTAGGTGCGTGTTCGTGAGCTGCGTGAGGCTATCGTGAGCTCCAGACAAGGCAAAAGATTGTCCGTGTCACGCTGGTCTGTTGCTCCTCAACAAGCTAACACAGAACCAAGTGGCGGGAAGAGCGTGGAAGAGACTAAAGCAGGTCAATTGAATATTTCCTACCACATCTATGCAGTCTTTTACTATTGTTCAGGTTTTCTGGTAACGAATCCTGCTCTTCGCTCGTGTAGGTGGCTGATGACGTCGCCGGCCGCTACCACAAAAGCCGTAGCGCCAAGGGAATCTGGGCACTCGGGCCCACTTTGGCCCTCATTCTCAATTTTTGGAAAAGTATTGAGCCCAGCAACCGCCAAACCACCCCCCCCCCTGGCTTTTGGAGACACCTCCCTAACTTTCAGAACGAAGAATGAAAGAATGGAAAGAACGGATTTCCATTCACATACGTTTAAAGAACTAACATTACCACTACACATTGGACTCAATCGAGACTTATATCGTTGATATTGCTCAAGTGCGCTACATCTTTCTATATACTACCATATTCATTCATAAACTTTGAAAGGGTGGCTTTCTCCAGCTTCATCGTGACCCGAGTGCCCGAATCTCCTTGGCACAAGGGGTCAGACTCTCGTGGCAGCGCTTAAAATCGGCTGCCAAGCTGGGTCCGCCTGCTTGTGAAATCAAAAATATCATCCCTGTCGGAAACGACCACCCATTCACTTCAGGAGCTTCTAGCTATTTGTGCAGCGCAGCCAGCCTTCACTTTGACGAGACCTGCTTCACCTCTGTAGGTAGTCAAGACATAATGAAGGCTCAACTCTGACAGCCTGCTTCGATTACACCAGTCTGCACAATCTCGCCGTCGAGCTGCACCACAATGGATAGTTCTCTTTCGTGAAAGGAGCGATCTCTTCACCTGTCTGCCCACAGGAAAGGACTCGCTAAAAAAAATCCCGACTACTGGACATGCTAATGCTCTATTCCAAATTACCACGGCTCTACGTGTTCAGCTCGATGCCCTAGCCTCTTCCTCTTCACGTAATGTCCTAATGATGGAAGCGAAAGTCCAATCGCTTGTTGCCCTCATGAGGTGGGTTGGACAAATACTTCAGTCTCTCGTGCTCAGTGAGACCAGTCCAACGCTTTTCTTTCTGCTTGTTCCTCCATACGTAGTAGGCTTTGACTGCGAGATACAGTACGACGTTCAAACAGCCGATGCTGAGGCAAACTCTATTGCCTCGGGTGTAGTATGGTGCATCATCTGGGACGCTGGTCAGTCGACTTGTTCTCTTGCCTCCAGCAACTGGAGAGACCTCTTTTCTCACCTGCACGGTAGATGTTGGAGCCAATAATGCCACCGGCTTGCACGAACATGTTGTAGCATGCAGCGCTGACCGTCCGAGTCCGGACTGCGTTCGCGTTGCGCGAATTCCAGGCGACTTGGATCGGGTGAGCATTGGGATAGCTCAGAAGGAGCAAGAGGATCGAGTACAGAACCCAGTTGTTGATCGTCGCCAGGTTCATGACCACCATGGCGATCAGCATAGGAAGTGTCCAGAATTGACCAATCATGGCAGTGAAAGTCAGCTCATTCCAAACCTCCGCAAGGTAGGTCAGAGCTAGCATGGTGATCACTGAGAAGAAGGAGTCAGCAATAGCAGGTACGCCCATGCAGAAATAGTCTGCTTACTGTGTATAGCAGTGTATGGTATTGTCAGCAGATTGACCTGGAAAGTCTGCCACCCTAAGGCTCTCAGCGTCAACGTGAGATAATTTGTCTGAGGTATGGTGGGGATCTGGAACATCAAGCCTATGATATACAGTGGCCACAGATCGAAGTCCTTTAGAGACTTCCAAAGTAGCTTAGGCGTGACGGGCTCTCTGTTGTGCATGTCGCTCTTGGAGGGATCCTCCCGGAGCACGCGGTTGACTATGATGGTCTCTTCCCTGGATTGGTGCCCCGTCAGTACAGGTGCATGAAGAATGCTGGGGGAGTAGATTTTTAGTCTCACCTTGCGCTGAACCAGCCCGTCTCACCCCTTAGCCCCCCCGCTGTCTGGCAAGGGCCGGCTGGCATCAAGCCAAATGCCAGGAGCCCGATGAAAAGTGTGAAGAGGCCCTGGAGAGAATCAGCACCGCAGACTGCATCCTGTGTTCAACAAATACCACAGAAAGACCGACCTCGATCATGAATAGCCACCGCCAGCCAGCAACTCCGGCTACTCCACGCATATGCAGGATGCCATAAGCCAACAGCGCAGACAGGATGTCCGCTAAGCTCATGCCCAACCAGAAGAATCCGAGGCGAATCGAGAGTTCGGAGTGCTTGTAGAAATATGACAAATAAAGGATCATGTCTGGGACGAAACCGCCTTGCAACAGTCCCAGAATAGCTCTGGTAGCAAAGAAAGAGGACCGCCCAGACAGCCAGAACTGGGAGCAGGCGACGACGCTCCAGATCGACAGCTGCGTCGGGATCCATCTGTCGGGCCCCGCCCATTTCGATACCAGTTGAGATGGCAGCTCCGAGCACAGGAAGGCAAGCCTGAACACAGACTGACCAAGGTTGTAGTCTGCGAGTATGTCAGTCACCTGGAATAGCACACAGTTACAAATTATGGTGAGATCGCACCGTTGGTGGTAAAGTCCAGGTCATCGAGGAAACTGTCCGACAGCGCTTGCGTGATGTTGGCACGGTCAATCTCGAGGGCCATGAACATGATGATGGCAAAGAGCATTATACGTTTGTCGATCTTTCTGACTAGTGCCTTCTCCTCGCCCCAAGTCCATCTTGCAGAGGGGTCGAACCGATGCACATTCTCCCTATACAGGAGCTATGTTCAGTCTCTATAAAAGAATCATGAGTAATATGCTCGCATGGAAGTGAACTGACCAGTCCGGTCGGGGCTCATATTTCTTCGCAGTCTCAGCGTCATCGTAGACGCTCGGGAGAGTTGCAGTGGCATCAGGATCGTAAGCTTTCGACCTCTGCCAGAAGAATCTCTTCCCTGCCAGAGGCACTCCGAGAGACTGTGTATCTGTCAAAGACTCCCTAGAAGTAGAGGGTTCCTTACCATCTCCCAGGGTCACTATCTGGAGGGCCCTGCGGCCCCGAGTGATGACTGTTGTCATGGTGTCAAGGAAGAAGCAATTGGCAAAATTTCGCTAACCAGTGAGTGTTAGAAGCAGTAGGAATTTGAACGAGCACAGAAGATGTGTGCTCAGGATAGGGTCGTCCAAGATTGTAAGCGAACATATTTCAGCACTCTTGAATTTAACGAATGGCGAAATTATCCCACATATTGCGAGGACAGTAGAACTCAGCTAGCTAGAAAGTGCATACACCCGCCTCCACTGCCCAGCCGATGCGTCGAAGACGGGGTCTTCCTGCGTCTGAGCAGGCCGCTTATCGTTCCCAGGATGAAGTTATGCGACATGGCTGCACAGTTATCTTCAGGCAATCCTGGTTTTTATTTGTGATTGAGCGACATAGATTGGTCGTTGATGAAGCGGCTAACCAAAAATCTTATTCCTCGTCCCTAGCATTCCGCGGGTTTAGGACCCCTCAGATGTATACATAGACCAGACTTGAACCCAGACTGCCTCTTCATAACACGGGTATAAAAGGTATTGCAATACGTGTGACACCTCACAAGGAATTGCGCGGATCCAGAAAGGAGGTCGTTATACGCACGTGAATCCCTGAGAGTCCCAAGGTCTGATCCAATGCTGGGGATTTCATTCCAGTGATGGTATTCCCGATTGTTTGGCTGGTCTGCAGCGTATCTATCGTTTGAATCTATTACTCCAGACACAACGAGGAGCAGCAGGAAGGCACAAAACTCGGAGGTGCTGTCGTCTTCATCGCCATGTTTGCATATATCACGCAAGGCTCGCTAGGCTTGATCAGGAAAACATACGGCTTTGCCCGCGCGGACTTCATCCTCGACTGAACATTTTGTTTATATCCGCTGCATGTTGAGTGAATTCTATTTGTTCTCGGCTTCCCGTTCCCCCATTGTACCTAGGTAGCAGCGAGGCGACAACTGGCCAGGTGACAGAGCGGCGACCTTTGTCAACCGAAAGGTACGGAATTGCGCAATACACGCACACTTTTCGTCAATGATACAGGCACTCTGACTAGCTACTTTTGAAAACGGTCGCTCTCGAGGCACCCAAAGCTCGAACCTCAGATCGAATCATGGATGCGTTATCGCCGAAACCCGAACCTCTAGACATTGCCCAGAATGGTCTTGTTCTGATTCTCAACCAATGAAAGTGAAAGAAAATGGAAAGCCTCCATTGCACAGTCCTATCTATGCCTCAATATCGTGCTTGAATCCCACCAATCTTTGTTGATGCCTCTGCTTAGCCTTCCGAGCAGTGGTTCTTTGTCAATGTTATAAATCTCGAGGGGCCTCTGCTTCTCTCGAGCGCTCAGGTGTCCTTCTCCCGTACCATACACATTGACCTTGTTCAGCCCCAAAAACTGGATCGACACCTCGCTTGACTTCTGAAGTTCGGTTTCTTCTCCATGAACAAAATGTCTCCTTCCGCTACCGTACAGCACGTGGAGGTAGCACTTGCAGCAGCTGTCAAGTCTAAATCACAACTGACGGAATATCCTGCGCCGCTGAAGTTATCGGGTGCACTCGACGCCTTCGAGTCCATCGAATCGACACCCGTCATCGGTCGGGAGTACCCAAAGGCCTCTCTTGTCGAGTGGCTTAACGCCCCTAACTCAGATGAGCTGATTCGAGACCTCGCCATCACCATTTCACAGCGAGGCGTTGTCTTCTTTCGTGCCCAAGACGACCTCACCAACGACCTCCAGAAGAAGCTCATCCTCAGGCTTGGAGAGCTGACCGGCCGGCCCAAGACCTCCACTCTTCATATTCACCCGCTGCTGAACAGCGCTCGGAACCTCGGCGGCGATGATCCCGAAATTTCGACCATCAGCTCCAAACAGTTCAGCGAATTCAGGGTGACGAACAAGAGTGAAACGCCCGCACTGAACACCGACCACATCAGCCGCAAGAATCAGAACAATGCTCAATGGCATTCGGATATTTCATTCGAGCCCGTGCCTGCTGATTATACATCACTGCGTCTCGTCCAACTGCCGGAGACAGGCGGAGGTCAGTTCACATCCAGATCGAGATTACTGCAACTATTGTGGACTCTTGCTAGTGCACTTCCATCGCGTTGGGGCTGACACAATTAAAAAATTTAGACACCCTTTGGGCATCTGGGTATGAGCTCTACGACCGAATCAGTGCGCCATATCAGAAATTCCTGGAGGGTTTGACCGCCACCTTCATCGGGAGCGGGTTCATCAAAATCGCCGACAAGCTTGGGTTCAAACTCCACACAGACCAGCGTGGAGCACCAGAGAATGTCGGCGATAGTCTGCGAGCCGTGCACCCAGTCGTCCGTACGAATCCTGTCACCGGATGGAAAAGCATCTTTCCAATCGGGGGATTCGCCAGACATATCAACGGACTTACGACTCGAGAGAGTGACCATCTTCTCAAAACTTTCACTGACTTGATTTACCAGAACCACGATCTTCAGATACGTTTCAAGTGGAAGAACGCGAATGATATTGCATTGTGGGACAATCGGTCTGTTTATCATACGATGACGCTGGATTATCAAGGATTTGGGGACAGATTCGGCAACCGAGCTGTGGGCATAGGAGAGAGACCCTACTTTGACCCAAATAGCACTTCAAGACGTGAGGATCTAGGGATACCTTACATACAACATGAAGATGTATGAGTAGTGTCACAATCACCGATTCGGCTGGCTCCAGGACTTGATCTGAGAGTGTAGCACTTTGTATGTTCGAAGCTCGGGGGTCCTCCTCTCCATCATATTGCGTTTCTTTATTTTATATCCTTACTACTTCCTGAATCTTTGTGTATATTCGGACGTACACTTGCTTGATAAGTACGATTCTCTACAGTTTGCAGCATCTGAAATTCAAAACCTACGGTGTTCTAATATTTTAAAGACCGTCACCTACAGCCTTGCAAAACTTGCTACGGTCTAAGTCTTCAAAATTGCAATTGCTCCAAATATCGGGTGGTGAAGGCTGAAGAGGTCACACATACTCACTTTCTTATATTCGGAATGTGTGCGTATAGGTATTGTCGGAGTTCCAAGAGCCAGACGGGCCAAGCCCACCACGAATTCTCAACAATCGTCTGAAGCACAGGGCATGAGCTCATCGCGAAAATTTCCCATGTGTGAAATATTACGCTGCAATAAGATCATATCGTTGGGTCGACATACGCAGTCGTCCCTTGGTGACACCCACTTCGTCGTGGGGCACAGCCAAGTTTGGGCGTGGAATAGACGGCCAGAGCCGCCCTGGAAGACCTGCAGGCAGCTTACGACCTGGCGTACAATATGGTCTTGCTCAATTTGATTAGTCACTTTCTGTGTTTTCCTTTCCTCTGCTTGCCTTGGAAATTAATGTGTTCATGTGTGGAACAGTAAAGGTTTCCTGTGTTCATTCACTTAGTGCAGACCTTGCAGTCGCAGTCAACCGAGAAAAAAACCCAGCATACATCATGGAGCCAGAAATTATACCAATTATTGAAATTCTCCTTCATCAGACTGGCGCGCAGGTGCTCTGCCCCTCGGAAGAAGAGTACAACCTTCGCCAAGACAGCTATTTCTCAACAACGGCCACTGAGCTCCGTCCTGGCTACATCGGCCGGCCGTACAATGCCTCCAAAATCGCCAGCATAATCAAAATTCTCGTTTCGGGTAGGCTGATCTTCGCGACCCGGAGTGGAGGTCACGGCACCGGCGTAGGGGCTAGCAAAATTGAAGGGGCCATCACTCTCGATCTTGGGCCATTGGATTGGAGGCAAGTTGTGGAGAAAAGTCACATCACTGACGAAGATGAGGACTTTGCTGCATTGGCCGACATTGGGCCCGGTGTGCGCTGACGAGACGTCTATGCTGCCCTCGATAAACAGTGCCTCATGGTCGCAGGCGGGCGTGAAGGCTCGGTGGGCGTTGGGGGCTTACTCCTCGGAGGAGGAGTTTCGTTCCTTTCTGGCAGTCGTGGCTTCGCGTGCGTTAACTTGTCAGCTTTCGATGTGTTGCTTGCTGACGGCCGCATCGTCGAGGCATCGAAGACCATGAACCCTGATCTGTTCTGGGCACTGAAAGGCGGCTCGAACAACTTTGGCATCGTGACCAATGTTCGCATGCAAGCACTGAAGAACCGTCCCGTTTGGAGCGGCCTCACCTTAATGCCGCCGGAGGTCATTCCTCAGGCCGCTGAGACGCTGGTCGACTTTACGAGCCGTGCGGACGACGTGGATAGCCACTTGCTGTGCATGATGGAGTATCGGCCAGAAACAAGATATTCGCAGCCCGTGCATATATTGTCCAGGCTGCTGGAGTAGCAAATGCTCCTGCGTTCTCGAAGTGGCTGGAGGTACCTTCGAACCACAAGTTGTTCACGACGTACACATTTGCCCAAGCTTCAGGCAGCAGATCGATGCCGGATGGTTATCACCTAGTCTTTCTTCTTCATTCATCGGTCTCTGGTGGCCAGTCACTGACCCTGAGGACAAATAACAACGCATGGTTCACTGCTACCTTTCTAAAAGACACTTGCATTGTCTCCAAGCCGCCTCTCTGCACCAGGGTCTGGTCGACGAGCTCAAAACATCGGTAGCTCCGGACGGTGACTTCGTCAAATTGTGCCTTTTCCAGCCACTTCCAAAAACTATGATCCAGCGTGGCGACAATCCCCTGGGCCTCCAGCGTCAGGATGATGGTCTTCTCGTCCTGACGACGGTTATGGTACGCAGCGCCGAACAAAAAGCAGCGGCGTCCCCAAAATTAAGACCTTTCTAGGAGAACTGAGAGTCTTCGCCAGATCCACCCACGAAAATTTCAACCTGGAGTGGGAGTACCTCAACTATGCTGCCGAGAGCCAAAGCCCCCTGACAATCTATGGTGCTGAGAATGTCAAAAAACTGCGAGAAATTGCTCTGGGGTATGATCCACAGCAGGTCGTCCAGAAGCTGTGTCAGGGCGAATTCAAATTCACTCCCATCAAAGCTTGAGTGAGAATGGAAGCTAGTGGTAAAGAGAAAATGACAGCTTCTGAGTGAATGCTGAAAATACCGTATCAGATAGCTACTTAGCTGTCAACTTAAAAGACATACTCATACCACGTGAGTTCCAGCTACGGTGAAAATCAAAGTTCTAGTATAAGACTTATTTACCTCCTTGCTCTCTATACTATTCCAGAGCCTTCATTCTCTGGACACCTTACTGACTAGGCTTGACCTTTTCCAATCCCCTACCTATGTTGCACGACCAGTCAATGAACCATCTTGAATATGCCCAGGTGTTCCACCCCACAATTGTAGCAAATGTTCCGGCCCAAACAGGATTCGGGGTCCCAGTGAGGATGGCTTTGACCAGCTTAGGCGCGAGCTCATCGACATGCATGCATGAGTTCTTATGCTCGGCACGTTGCTTGCCCACCATCTCCTTTATACCGGGATATTGATAAAATGAATTTTCGGGCAACTTCAGCTGGCCGTCAGGCTTGTCGAATATAGTTGTACTGGCCGACCCAACCATCACCGTCACTACACGCACGCCTAGAGGGGATATCTCAATTCGTAGCGTTTCTGACATTTGGGTGATGGCAGCCTTGGAGCTGGAATAGATTCCTGCTCGTTAGGTCAGCTATCAGTCTTTCCTCTGATTACTGAAAGCATGGAAAGTGACTTACCGGCCCAACACATAGGTATCTTGCAACCGATAGAGCTCAAGTTGGCAATAATACCCTTCACCTCGACAACGAGACGACCGAAGGCCTGGGTGACGGCAAGAGGACCCCAAACATCAGCATCGTATACCTGCTTTGTCTAAGCCATATCGACATCGAGAAGCGGCATGACACCCTCGACTCCGGCGCAGTTAATCTGATTGACATTTAGCATAGCACTGGATTATCGGAAGATTACGATGGGAAAATGTCACTGAAAGCCACTTACCAAGACGTCAAGCCTCCCGCCAGTGCGCTCAGTAACTAGGTCTTTGGTGCGCGCGATTGTCTGGGCCACAGTCATATCAAGCTCGACCACATCGACATTGCTGAGCTCTGAAAGGTCCTGGGCCTTAGAGCGATTTCGTACGCCTGCAAAGACGTGGAATTCATATTGAAGAAAGACTTTCGTCAAAGCCGAGCCGATACTACCAGTGCTACAGCCTGTAATCAACACTGTCGTCTTCTGAATCGCTGCAGATGCCATTTTCCCCGTTGATCGAATGAGAATGCAAGTTGAGAGGTGCTTAGCTCAGAGCGTGTTTTTAGTTCAGGAAACCAACGAGAATGCTGTGCCGCAGCGCAAGGAGTGTGAGGTCATGTCTGCCCTGCCAACCGCACAAAATCCAAATGAGGGTCACATAGCAGGGTCCACGTCCCACAATATCCTTCCACCCGAACAAGGATCTGGAAGCTAAGCTTCCAACTGCATTCATGTGGGTCTCTGCATCCTCGTCAGGCCTCGAGCGTTGGTAGCCGATGGCCCTCGGCAGGAGAGACTGCGGCGGCAGCGTGGACACAAGGTCGGGGAGCTATTCAGGAGGACTCCTCAATTCTTGACAGGTAGGGAATTTCGCGAAAGCTTGCCATGCGGCTAGCAACAATTCCGGGTGTTAATAACAAGAACTGACGTGCCATGCACACAGCCGCGTACGTCTGTAGAGTCAGTTGGCATAGGACGGTCGCGGATGGCAGTGACCTCGTCCAGATCAGCGCAGATACCGTCAACATCGGTTACCTACAGGCTATACGAAGAGGACTGATTTATAGTTATTAAACAAAAGCCCGTACTCTTTGAGGCGCGCAAATCCAGCAAGAGGCGCTCGTGCAGCTGTTCCTGAGCATCGCCTCAGAGAGCAATATTGTCCATGATGCCCATTATGTGTGCCAGAGAACCTTGATCGGACAAAGCCTCTTTGCACTTGCCAAACATCTCTATCACTTAGGTAGCAATGATCAGCACATACGCGCCCACCTGGGCACTTGCCATCTTCGAACCGGCTCCTCTGTGAAAAAAGGCTGGGAGCCACATCTCAGGCTGTCATGGCTGCGAGCACGAGTGATACTGAAGTCGAACAGCAGACGATTTCATGTAACCTTGTGTTATAGGGAAGCGAATCTCGTTGTTAGTCGTACAATGCAACCACCACCTGCATGCTTGGCTGAATCAGATTCTGCGGGTGAGACGGATAATGATCGGCTGCTTGTCCCAGAACCACCAAATTCCCTGCTTTTCCCGGACCGGCAGGGCAATTCCCGGCGAGACAGACACTTCGAAAGCCCACAACAATTTAGCCAGGATCAAGCGCAGCTCAAGCCAGGCCAGGTTCTGTCCAGGGCAGTTGTGTGGGCCAAGAGAGAAAGGGTTGAATGCGGTCTTGTCGTCTCGCACGCCGCTCGTGGCGTTGCTGAGCCACCGTGCAGGCATGAAGCGGTCGGGCTCGACAAAATTCTGCTTGGCCCTGTAGGTGGCCCACGGCGGGATAGATACCACTGTATGTGCAGGGAGACCGTGGCCAGCAACAGTGCCTCCCCCGAGAGGAACATTCCGGCGCATCGAATCGGGAATCGTTGGACAAAGTCTCATGGCCTCGTTCAATGTTGCGTTGAGCATGGGGAGCTGCTTCAATTTGGGTCCTGCGATCTCGTCTCCAGAATCGAAAGCTGTTCGAATTTCATGTGTGATTGCAGCAAGGTCATCCGGATGTCGCAGAAGGTAGTTGAGTAGTCCAATCAAGACAGTGGTGACTGATTCGCTACCTGCAGCGACCAGTATCATAGCGTTGACCTACATTTCTTCGCGACTCATAGACTCAAGTTTAGAATCCTTTCCAGAATCAAGAAGCTGGCCCATGATGTCGGGCCGGTTTGAGCCTGCACTAATCCGTTCGCGAACCTTCTGTTCAGTGATGCGCCACATCTCCATCACCTCGTTCAATGCGGAGGAGGGCGTGATG
This sequence comes from Plenodomus libanotidis, assembly GCA_022609195.1. NCBI lineage: Eukaryota > Fungi > Ascomycota > Dothideomycetes > Pleosporales > Leptosphaeriaceae > Plenodomus > Plenodomus libanotidis. Next base: position 83,673 of record JAGKQA010000044.1, read on the forward strand.
GCCATGAGAAGCGCGTATAGCCATGGATAGAACTTGGCAGATACAACTATCGTGGCCGTCTTGAACTGGCTGACCGTCTGAATCCAGGGATGCGTTGTCAGACCATCCAGACGCCCGAATGAAGATCCCCAGATCAGGTCTCCAACAATGTCGAAGGCAACATAATTGAGCCACTCCACGGCGTCGATATCTGTCGATCTACGGCTGGAAGAGCTATCGATGCGTTCATACAGCTTGAAAATTAACTTGTCGACGTAGGAGTGCACGAAAGGTTCCTGTGCTGCTGTATATAGCTCTGAGAATGCAGGTGCCAGAATTCTACGGAAACGAGCGTGTTCCTCTTCAGTGCATGCGATCAAGTTTGACGCAGACTTCCCTGGTGGCTGATCCTTGTACTCTCATAAGGGCGCAGAAAGCTCTTTGGGTAGATATCTCTCCAAGCGGCGGGATCAATGAAAGATAGCTCGTCTGGAGCTAAGCGAACAATATCGCCGTATTGTTCATGTAGCTTCTTGATGTCGTGCGGTAGTCGTCCCTGAATGAATGAGGAAAGAAAAGGAAGACGAGTAGAACGCCATAGAAATGGCCCTGGGAATTTCGAAAGCGCATGAAATCAGAGATTGTACACGGTAACATAGCCAATATACTGTAGTTCATTACTATGTAGACGAAGTTAAAGGTGTGGTAGGACGAAACTTACTATTGCTGCCAAGCTCACAGAACAAATGAAGATGTTCATAACTCGAGCCATTTTGCAGGCAAAGTAACGATTGGTCTTGACGTATCAGCTTTAGCTGATATTACAGCATGAGTCCAAACTAGGGGGAAAGCTTCTGATCAATAAAAGATGTCGCGTAAAGAGACATCAAAGGAAGGAGGTGTCAGCATGATCCTGGGTAATCCGGCCAGACCAAGGCTTCCGAATCCCCTTTCGTCCAATCAGATCTGCGCAGCAGGTATCCTTGCACCAACTTCATTCCAGCCTCCATACACACGTACGGGAAAATATCAGAGAAAGCTCCTCACATCGTTGTCTCCGTGGACACCTGGCTCTACTATTCATCTACAGAAGTGACTCCTTCCACCAAACCTGGCCATACTAGAAACCAATTTGCGGCCAACGCAAGCCGTTCGAGACTTTGTCTCTACGCGTTGCCCTGTGCTACTGGACATGACACGCACCTGTGGACGAGGGACTGCGAAATAAAATTTGGAGTGGCAGCCACTCCGAAGCAGCTCGGCGGCGCATCAGTATTTCCGCATCCGGCCACACTGAAGACCGCACCGCCCTTCCAAACACCCAGATAAACAAGAGGATATCTCGCCCAATTTACGTCCAATCAACTTCTCAATTATAGCACTTATTTATCAATACTTAATACAGCCATACGCGGAAAATCAGATTATCAAGGCCCTTATGGCTATTCAAAATGGCACATCAGTTCGCCAAGCCTCGAAAGAATAGAGTATTCCGAGATCTACACTTCAAGATCGACTTGCTGGCAATTCATTACATCAAATAGCCCACCAATTAAGCCAAAGACTTTCGATATATTAAGAGGACCGAGTAGCCAGTTGGGCTCTTTCCCAGGCCAACCTAGGCCTTCCGCCAACTCATTCAGAGTTACGGATCTTTACGGAAAGAGTCCTCCGGACTAAAGGAGACTTAATACAATTAGGAGAGCGTCAGGTTACATCCTTCTTGAAGAGAGATCCAAGGCTAAAGACCTAAATAAGCTTCAGAATGGACTTAAAGAGAGCTAATGGGGCTGCTACTCAAGTAATTAAGTCTTAGTTCTCTTTCCTAGAATTTCCGCAGATGAAGCAAATCAAGCCTTTGAATCTATGAAATATAAATAGAGCTAGTCTTATTAAAGGCTAAGGGGACAATAGATTAGTCCTTAAAAGTACTAAATCTAGTTTAGTTAAAAGAAAAGACTCTGGGATTCGCCTTTGGACTTCTTTTATTAAGTATATCTTAGCTAGTAGCTACTCTCTTCCTCCACTCATTATTTTTAGGGCAAATTAGTATAATAACAACGGTATCCTCTTTAATTGGAAGCATATAAAGACTAGCTATTTATAGCAACTGAAAATGCGTGAACTGATAACGCAATAGCACTTGAACAGCTTTAAAAAGTATTTATTCCAGTGTAAGGTTACACACGAGGAAGTCAGGTACAGCAGAGCCGGCGATTAGCTGGCATCTTCTCTTGTATCCACTCGATACACAGACTGATTCTTGTACGAATAAGATCAGGTTGTCAGGGTCCTATAACCACTAAAGCTACTTATAGGAGCACTAATCCCTGGTCAGCGGCTTGGCCAGATTCCTGGCCGTGCTGGGTCCTGACATCCAGGGACTTAACTAATAGACTTAATAGAGAGACGACTACTTATCTTAAATAATTATAATATTTGTATTACTACAGAGTTTAGTTAGGAATACTATTAGAATAATATACTACGATTATATTTGCCCCCTTACACTTCTCATATCCTTTGACCTCTTAATCTTAAAGCCTTTTCGTCTCTTATACGCTTATATCGGAAAGGACTTAATTAACTATGTTGATAGTGGGAATTAATAATAACCAGAGAGAGGTATTTCATCGAAAACTATTATCTTTCTTAATTAAACGGTCTTTTTACTCAAAATATTAAATCTGGATAGAAAGCAATTAGTCTTTAGCCTATAGCACTAAGTAAGCCACTCTTAAGTCCTTTATTATTAGATAACAGCATTAAGCAGACTTAAGAAAAGACTTAAAACACCCAGAGGAGTTGAAAAAGGCTGAATTTATTATACTAAAGGTCTTAGATATGCAACAAACAATCTAATCAATGCTGCAAAAGTCTCGAGATCGAAGGGATTAAATCGACTCATTTAATAAGGATAGTTTAGCCAATTAAACCTCATGAAGTCTCTTCAGAAAGGTTACAAAAGGCTTTAATAAGAAGCAACTGCTATGAACATAAGCTCTGAAAAGAGTAGAAGTATTAGAGGCTAAATTTGCGGCCAGTCAGCCACAAAAGAGAAGGAAGGTTGAGTTGAGTCCGAATTCCAAGTTCGCTACTATTAATGACACACTGCGTACCCAGGAGGAGGTTTCAGGGGCCGTAAATAGTGGTATTGGAGAGAGCGAAGCTGAAAGTGTAATTTGTAAAGAGGACTGTATTGTAGTTGCTTAATTGAATTATTTATATGGTGTTGAAATAAAGTGGTGAGAAAAGTGGTGACTATTTGAGGTGGCCGGAAAGTGGGTATGTCAACTTATCGAAAAGCCCTGCGAGTCCTTTTGCAACAATAGAGAGATTCAACGGCAAACAATGCTATCCAGGTACGCCATCAAGCTGACATTTGATCTCTGCCAGCCAGCAATTCTTCCTGCTAGGTAGCCAAGGACAATTATCTTCTATTGCTAACCACTCTTGGTGGAGCAAGAGCGTATACGCTGATGCAGAATCGCTTCCTCACTTCGTCGCCGACTGGACGGATCGATGTTCAACTCAGATCTTCTACTCAAGGACTTGGATGGCTGCGCAGACTTCATGCACATCTTGAATGCGCGTCAATTTCTCCTTTTAATCAACGTCATTGACCATGTATGCTAAATTTTGGGAAGCGCACAAAGGGCAACGTCCAAGGCTGCAACTCCAGCAGAGACACAGTACTGGGAGATGAGGTTGCTGCAGACTTGATACGCAGGAACAACTGTGGGTCCATACCGTCCCGACACGCTGGAACTGGTTGGCCCCGTACCTGGCATCGATCGGAGTATCATGGCCGATCTGGATTCTATATCCGGTGGTAGGATTCGCTTGGATTATAGCCATAAACCAACATGGCTTTCACCCGAGATATAGGGGCTGTGGGCCGTTGCTCCCAATCGATGTGGTGCTCCGACACCCGTGAGTCTGGAGACAGATCGCGTTCAGGGTGGAACGCCAGTGTCCCTGGATATACCTGAGTGCTGAGCTACGGACTGCAGAGTTTGTGGGCCAACGTGGTGTCTGAATAGAAGATTCTCGGGAGGAACATAAAAATCACGAAGGGCTCAAGATTCGCGATGACAGACACTGTTGTTTCTGCAGAAATGTGTCTGTGGCTATCAAAGTCTTCCACACAAGTCCCCATAGTAGCGTCTCAAGTGGAGCCCTCCAGTGGGACTATCGAAAATGTTGGAGGCTTCGGCTTCCAGGATTCTGAACCTGGCCTCCATTTGAACTTCTGTCAGATCTCCACGGTTTGTGACGGATTTGTGACCAATTGAACCTTGCCGTAGGCGAAGCGTCTTCGACGACGTTCGCTGCCACCGGATGAAGAGTCCACCCATGCGTATGTGCAATTGCTGGCATATATATACCTAAGCATGTCATAAAACAGGTCAGATTGTGGGGGCCTTTCCCTGTCACAGCCAGACAAAGTTTTCACCAAGATTTTCACCTTTAGGTCACCAGCAGGTGTTATGATGTATTTGACGGCTTTGAATGTCGTTATTGGAGCTGCTGCCAGTGTCCATGTGAGCGGGCACGCGGCACTATCTTCCAGTGTGCTTTCACAGCAGGGGGAAAATGCATCAGGCGCGGCGTCCTTTCTTGACCAGCAGGCGTTGTATTACACCACTCGAGCGCTCAAATCACCAAAACAAGTCAACAGCACTTGCAAAACCTGTACGCTGCGATTAAGACATGATTGGTGAGCAACAAAGGGCTGCGATCTTAAGCACCGGCCTCGCTGAGCTTCAGAGACTGACATTTTCCCTCTCCGTTTTAGGGATCTACTTTCGGTCAGCGAGAGGAAGAACTACATCTCCGCTTTCCAGTGTCTTTTGATGAAGCCCTCCCAGTCTAACTCGACCCTCTTCCTAGGTGCATGAAACAGATATGACGACTTCGCTGCTGTTCATATCAATCAAACATTGACCATTGACGGCACTGTGAGTTTTTCTCAGAGGTATCATTTGGAGCCGAGCTAATGCAGGACACAGGGAGACTTCCTTATCTGGCATCGCTACTTCACATGGGCGCACGAGCAAGCATTGAGGAATGAATGTGGATATGAGGGTTATGCACCGTACTGGAACTGGTTCACTCACGCTGACAATATGACCGCGTCTCCCGTTCTCGATGGCAGCGACACGAGTCTCAGCGGTGATGGAAGCTACATGCAGCACAATGGGTCGGACCCTCTCACCAACCTGCATCTGCCCTCTGGAAACGGAGGAGGCTGTGTGACACAAGGACCACTGGTGAAGTAAGCACCACCCAGCCTCCCAGGCTGGCTGGTCCAAGAACAATAGTATTTGCTGACGGTATGAACAGTATGACAGTGAATCTTGGACCATGGTATCCAACCATGGACACTATGTCCGATGACCCCGGCGGAGAATTCGGGTACAACCCAAGATGTCTGCGCCGAGACTTGCTCAGCGATTTCTCGGCAGAGTACTACACTACAGCCAACCTGCTCAATCTTACTGTCGGTATTGCCTCACAGACGATGTCGACCTTTCGGACCGAGCTATGGGGCCGATTTGACGACACTTTCCTTGGCGTGCATACGACAGGGCATATCTCGGTCAGCGGCGATCAGTCTTCTGTCTTCTCCTCGGTCGTGGATCCGCTGTTCTTTCTTCACCACTCCAGTAAGTTTCGTCTGCAACATGCTCGAGCATAGAATTTGACTGACAGGCGTTCTTAGTGGTCGACCGGATCTACTGGATCTGGCAGATGCTTCATCCGGAAGAGGCGGGCAAGATTTATGGCACCATCACTGCTCTAAACACCCCAGCCAGTCGAGATGCCCTCTTGACCGATATCGTCTACATCGAGGACACAATAGCACCACCGAGAAAGATCCAAGAGCTTTTGAGCACCATTGCGGGTCCGTTCTGCTATGCATATGTCTGAGTTGAATGAAGGCAACCACTGGCATACAGCGGACGCCAGCCGTACATATGCTTGTAGGGTGTACACTTCTCACCAGGACTTCTATCACTTGTAGCTCGTGATTAGGTAAGAAGAAGCAGTTTGATCGTCAATATACTGCGGTTGTACAGCTCAGCTATGCTCGTATAAAATCATACTGCTTCAGGTGCGAAGTTCTGTTGGTATAAAGGCTCATGAGATGCTCGCGGCCAGGCTCACATCCAAGGCGTACCACTTACTTACATCCTCGACCATCTACTCAGTCTTCGACTCCCCACCCTCCTTCACCATCCCCTCGCAACCCACAACCTTCCCCGCGACCTCCTCCGCCTTGCCATACCCTTGCTGCCCAGCGTCCCGCGCCTGGCTTGCAGCCTTCATGCTCGACACACCGCTGGCTTTTGCCTGCTCGCCCGACGCCTTCCACGCTTCAGATCCGATAGCTGAGCCGATGGTGGCCTATGTGGACAGAGTCAACTCAACCCTGTGCAAGTGGGTCTATATCAAGGAGGGAAGGTGCTGCGAGAGAGGGGTGAGACGGGGAGTTGCTGGTTACGACTAACCTCTGCGGCACCTTTCACGTACTCAGCATGCCCGCCGATGAGGCTGGGCTCGGTGGACGAGGGCTGCTGGTCGTTGCTGGCCATGCTGCTTATGTGTGTGTGGCGTTGATGAGGAATGATAGCTTTGTCTGGGTTTGTGAGCTTGTAAATGTGGGCAAAGCTGTGATATTTTGGAATTGTGGTATTGTTGTCGTTGAAAGTTCGAAAGTATGCCCGTAAATCGAACGGTTACGTCTATACGTCACTCGTACCGAGGACTACGTCATGCTTGCTGCACCCAATTTCGCCTCCTCCATGTCAGCTGTAGGATCACGGAGAGTCTCGATATGTCTGCTTAGGAACAAAACTCCTCGGGGTGAGGTGCTGTCAACTTGCTGTCCGTTGTATGAGATTAGCAAGGAGGTCGGTTTACAGTCGTAAGTAGAAGAAGGGAACGGCCCTGTCTGATGGAAGACATTACGCCGTCGGTAGCCAGCGTGGGCGTGAAAGCGTGTTGGCCCAGAAATCGCATTTATCACATCATGTTCGCTAGAGGGCAAGCCGTTAAACTGAATTTGGTCTATTGTGGCGCTGTAGCGCCGACGAGAAACTTCTCTCTATCTGGTATTTGGCTCTTCTGAGCGTTTTCTTCCTCTACCAGCCAGCGTCATCAACAAACAGCAGAGATTCTTCTGCTCCACAACAGGCTTCAGGCAGAAGAACAAATCTCGTGTCTATCTCTAATGGCGGACCAGATGACCCCACCGTGGTGGCATATGCGTATCTTGAGTTCAATCCAGAGGAAACAACACGCAAAGCAATTCAACCATCCCAAGTGAACGCCATAACCTCACAAAGAAAATTTTCCGTTCCAACTTTTCGACGATGTGCTGTTCCGAACATTGTCTACTCGTCGTCCTCATCAGAGAAGACCTCCTCACCCCTCTTGCGACGGGCCATGCGATCCTTCTTCTTCTTGCGGGCCTCGCTGGAATGATTATTAGCAAATGTACAGACGTTACAGTATTCGGCCAAGTTAGAAAAGGGGAGAGTGGGTGTAAGAGGGTTACTAACCTGGATGTCAACTTGGCCTTCTTCTTCGTAGAGACAATCTTGTTGCCCATAGCGTCGAACTTGTCCTCCTCATCATCTCCAGGTCCCTTCAGACGCTCACCAGCACCCTGGCCTTGCACCCAGTTGTGGCCGGAAGGCGTCATCTTACCATCCAAGACGGCCCAAACCTCCTCAGTCAGGTGCTCGGTGAACTCCTTGGCATGAGAAATGATGATGACACCACCCTCGAACTTCTTCAGAGCCTTCGAAAGGGCACCGAGAGAGTCGCGGTCGAGGTAGTTGGTGGGCTCGTCAAGCACGATCAAGTGAGGACGTTGCCATGAGCAAGCAGCCAGGACAACCTTGACACGCTGACCACCAGACAGACCCTTCATCTGAGAGTGAGACACCAGTTCGGGGTCGAGACCGAAGTTCTCGCAGTGAGACTCAATCTCCTTGCGGACCAGGGGACGGAACTGACCGGAAGCAAGAGCCTCCTTCATATCGATGTCGGCGACCATCTTCTGGTGAGAGGCCAGCAACTGGTTGCGGGGCAACCACTCGTTGTCGGCCGTCATCATCACGGTCCACCTCTCACCCTTCATGCCGACGTTCTCACCAATGGAAAAGCAGCACTCGTACTCGTAAGAGTTCTTGAACTTCCTGCGGGAGATGATGTTGACAACACGACGCTGGGTGCCGTGGATGTTGAAAATCTTCTCGGCGGCCTTCTCGTCATCGTCGGTGATGATCTTGTTGGCACGGTCCATGGTCTCACGATCCTCACCAGTCTGGAATCGCCACTGGATGTACTCGGAAGGAGTCTTGGTCAAGTGGTTGTCGATGTGGGCGAAAGCGTGCTGCTTGATGTAGGCGATACGGATGTTCTCGTGGGACCAAATCTCACCCTCGGTGGCGATCAGCTCACCACAGAGGACGTTGACCAGAGTAGACTTGCCAGCACCGTTGGGACCAATGACGGCAATACGCGAGCCAAGGGAGCACTGGAAGTTGACACCGGAGATCTGAGGCTTGTCGGTACCGGGGTACTTGAAGCCCATCTTGCTGGCCTTGAGGATAGCCTTGGCCTTGGTCTTGACACCCTCGAGGAAACCGGGTGCGGGGAAAGAGAACTCCATCTCGGAGGCACCGAGCTCGAAGTAAGACTTGGCAGCAGGGTTCTTCCTCACGAAGTCGGTAAGGTTGCCAGAGTAGGTCTTGAGCTTGAAGCGCTCGTAGTTGATGACGTACTGGCAGACGTTGTTCAGGAATCCGGAGTCGTGAGACACGATGATGGATGTGCAGGGAGTGATCTTGAGGTAGTTCTCGAGCCATGCCACGTTCTTGACGTCCAAGTGGTTGGTGGGCTCGTCCAAAAGCAGGATATCAGGGGCCTCGAAGACGGCACGGCACAGAGCCAACTTCATCTTCCAGCCACCAGAAAGAGCCAAGATGTCACCCTGGATCATGGTCTCGTTGAAGTTGAACTCCTCCAACAAACGCCTCTCGACATCCTCCTTGGAGGTCTCGACGCCTGCCTCCTTCAGCTTCATCATGGTCCATCCAATGGTGGTCATCTCGGTGTCAGCAGCGTCGAGATCGTGCTCAACGAACACAGTCTTAACCTCTGACTGCTTGGGGAAGCCGTCGACTTGCTCGTTGTTGATAGCACGCATGAGAGTAGACTTTCCGGCACCGTTGGGGCCACAGAGACCGTAACGACGTCCACGGATCAACCTCAGCTTGGTGGTGTTGAGCAAAATCTTGGCACCGTAGGCGAGGGAGAATTCAGTCTCGCAGAGAACCTCACCATCGTCATCGGCGTCCTCAGCACGCTCAACGGCGGCGACTTCGGGAGAGGCGGCAGTGAAGAATTCCTCAATAACGGTCTCGGCGGCATCACCGACAATGACGGTGACGTAAGTCTTGAGGGTGTCAATCCAGGTCTTTGCCTCAGTCTCCTTCTGGTCAATCAGCTGACCGGCGATGGCGGAAATGTGCCTCAGAATAGGGTCGAACTTGTCGGCAGTGACAGTCTTGTGCCTGGCGGACAGGACCTCCTTGAGTTTAGCCAAAACGACGTTGAGCTCGCCGTCGTGCTTGGAGGGAGGAATGACGCCGTCGACGATGTGACCGACACGGGCCAGAGTGTCAAGACCCTGCTTGGTCTTGGCACGGGCCTCGGGATCAGCAATGTTGTCGTAGTTCTTCTGCAGAGCAGGCCACATCTTGGGCAAGAAAGGGTTAACGATGTTTGGGTCGTCGACAAGCTTGCACATGTTGTCAACAATGACAGCAGACTTCCGCTTGATGGCGGTATCACGCTCGTTCAGGCCACGGTCCAGGAGGGGCACCATAAGAGCCAGAGTAGGCTGCTCAACATTTGTGACGAAAGTGGTGGCACCGAGCAAATGCACGGTTTCGGGGACCTTCTCAGGCTTGGCGATACACTTGATGAGCTCGGGAATGAACCTCTCGATATCCTTGTTGGAAATGAGAGTGCAAAGCTTCTCCATGGCCTTGTATGCACGCTCCTTGACCTCCTTCTTGGTGTCCCACATGGCCTCAGAGATGACGGGCAGCAGGTCGGCGACACGGAAGGAAGTTTGAACGGGGGCGGTCTCGACGAGCTTGTCGAGAATGTCAAGGGCCAGCATCTTCTCGGGCCACTTCTGGGCATCCTTGATGGAGTTGCTCAAAGGCTCGACAAGAGTTTTGATGGAGTTGGGGTTGATGGCCTCAGCAATGGCAAGGCCGGCAGCGAAAGCGGCGGTCTTGACAGCAGGCACCTTGTCACCTGCAGAGAAGAGGACACCTGGCAGGAGCTGGGCGAAGAAAGGCTCGACGTGTGCGGAGACCTCGGAGTGTTGGGCAATGGTCGCGATAGCAATCAGGGCCTGTTCACGGGCGACGGCATCCTTCTTGTTGTTGAGCTGCTTTTGCAGTCCGTCGATGGTCCTGAAGAAAGGAACATGTTAGCCGGTGTGCGACACTCGCATTTTAGCTCAAGTGTTTGATGCAAGCACGAATCGACATTGGGTGAACGATGCTACCAGATGTAGAGCGCGAAAATTGTTTCACAGTGGGACTACCACAAATGCAGCGACTTCAGCGACAAACTGCAGCGAGACTATCACAATGTGGAAGTCTGACCCGCAGGCTGAGGCGCCCGAAGTTGCCACCCAACAAATTGGGCGAATGGGCGCGTAGAGAAATCTGATTTGCGGAGAAGATTCTGCAGCACATATCCGACGCCCCATACGCCCACAAGGTAGCGACGCCGAAATGGCGCAGCCAGCTCAAACAACTCGATGGTGCGTGAAAGGTCTACATGTGTAGATGATTGTGTAGAGGCTGTACTCACTTAGCAGGGACGTCGAAGTCGAGGATGTCGCCGTTGATGAACGAGGCAAGGTCGACAGAGGCGCCCTTGATGGCGGCGGCGTCCTTGGAGACGGTGAGCTTGCTCATGAGCTCGCCGAGCACCTTGAGGCTCTGTGCAGTCTCCTTCGCGGACATTATGAGGGTGTTGTTGTTCTTGTCGCAAGAACGGAGGGACAGTCGGTGGAGGAGGGGTCGTAGACCGAAAGGTCGATGGGTATCGGACCTTCTTTGCGTTGAACTGTCCTCTGAAGAGAGACGGGCAGTCCGATCGAATTGTCTGAAGGTGAAGATGTAAAGACTGTTCTGACTCTGTCGTATGTCTGTCCTGGAGGGGGCAAACAATGGCAGATGAACGGTGGTGATGGGGAGAATGGAAGTAAGGGTTTTGGGAGGATCTAGGAGTGGAGGGACGCAAGATGGTGGCGGCGGGTGGGCATTTATTATCTGGCCGCAATGCGAATTTTTTTTAGCCTGCGCTCCTCTGCCAGGCTCGCAGGCTCGCTGACATTTACTTTTAGCGTATCAGCCAGGATTACCCCACCATTTCCACACTGCCCATGCTTATCGTTATCGCATTCTTTTGTGGGCTGCGCTAGCCTAAAGGGGTCGCCGACATCCGCTGTTAGTACACAGTCATCAGTAAAGTGCCTTTTTTAGCAGAAAGTTTTTATCTAACCACGTCTGTGTCATCCAGGACTTGCAGAGAACAACCCCTTCGTGGTCAATAATACCAAGTGAAGACATTAACTTGTAGATGTTCTCAAACCCAAACAGAATATCGTTGCTTCGTGAGGTAAGCATTGCCCGGTGGTGCTCGGGAAACGGCAACGACCGGGGTTGTGTCGTGTCAAGTTTCAGACCAAAAGGATCTCAGCAAGTACCTGCAGCGCTAGGATTTTCACAAGCTTGCCACCTCGAATTAAAAGCGTCGCAGAGACCCTGAAATACGGACTTTACTGACCCGAGGCTAGATACCCAGGTAACTTATTCAAATGTGACGGCCATACAAAATTGACGACCTCGCGCCCATCATGGTCTTTACCATGAGAAAACTCGGAGATCTCGTTGAAAGCGCCGGGCACCTGGCCCAGATAGGGTATCTCATTCATAAAATCATAGACAACTACAAGATTTGCACAGCCTGCAATATGTACACAAATCCAAGCCCAACCAGGGCAACAATAGCAGCGGGACTCAGCCCAACCAACTCCACCTCTTCTGAAGTTGAACTCGAACTCGAACTCGACGAAGAGGACGATGAGCTACTCCCTGGTGATGAACCCGTCTCGCCAGTAGCAGCCGGCGATGCAGTCGCACTGGCCCCAAACGCGCCCGCGCTTGCCGTCGCCGTCGCCGTCGCCGCCTCCGTCAACCCAACCCAAGTCTCGTACTGACTGCTCTGCGCACTCTTCAACGCCACATCGAACGGCCCATACAGCTCGCCCTGCAACGTGTGATCACTCAACTGCGTGTCGACGTCCGTCGGGTCGCTCACAGTCGTAAGCGAGTACGCATAACTGAACGATGTCGTTGCTGAGCCCTTGGTCACCGCGCTCTTAAACGAATCGGCCACAATGCATCCGCCGCACACGAATGTGGCCGCGACGTGCGTCGCATTGACGAACGTGCCCTCGGCGATGGGTGTGATGGTGATGTTGGACGCTGTGTAGACGTTCGCGCCGTTGGAGACCTCGTAGCCGGTCGCTATGCGTGGTGAGACTTTGACGGCGCCGCTTGGGTCGGGCCATGCAGCGACCATGAGGTAGCCCGTCATCTCCGCCCCGAAGTCTATAGCGCCGTATCCGCCGCCGTCATCGTTAAGTGGCGAGATTAATTGCACGATAAGGTCGGTGGTAGGCGAAGTTGGTAGTGCCATCCCAAATTGGAAGCCGGTGCTCTTTGGGGCGTAGCCGAGGAATGTGATATTGGTCTCAGCGTCGGTGTATTGGCTTGCTGATGGACTGCCATCGTTCGTCTGCCGCCTGAGAAAGCTTGCAGTAGTGCTGCTGGTGAGCATGGTGATGATAAGGCCCGCCAGGGTCGAAGGTAGGCTGTACATCTTGCTCCTGGTGACAAAGTGTGCAAGAGACGTAAAAATTGGCCAGCAATTCCTAGTGTAATATGAGAAGCGCGGCTCGAAAGAAACGAAGAGAAACGAAGAGAAACGAAGCAACAAAACAAGCTTATTTCTTCCATGACCCAAATCGTAGCCCTACAGGTCCTCCTTTAAGTTGATGTGGGCAGCTTTGTGTTTCGCCTAGCCAATTCTCAGGCACAGCCGCCGCGATTGGAATCATTGGCTGAGACGCGCCCGTGGCGCACGCAGCAACAGGGAGGTTTTCGTGGCACAAGGAGTATTATGCAGTCCAGTGTTTCAGACGCCAAGAATTCATCGAATCGGGGTAATGGACGGCGTTTGTTTGGCTACAAGTTTTCGAGATTACTTAGTATGTTTGGACTCCTTTTGCATTGTGTGTGGTATTGACGAGGCCGTGGACCGTGGACCGTGGGCAGGAAGAGGTTCCGTCGCCTCGATCACCAGATAAATTCATATAGAGCTCTCACAGGCCTTTCCTCTCTTGAACCGTCATTTGGTACGGAACTGAGGATTTTTATTTTCACTCACAGCTTTGTGAACAACATTGGTATCTCGCAAACCAATATTTAGGTTTGGTGAGTCGAGGCATGTCCCGGACCTGACTCTGTCTAGCTGCCAAACTAGTCAAGGCTCGCTTCTCAATCTTTTAGAAAATGGCAGTGCCACAGCCCGTGAACTCTCAAATCATCATAGGCGGTTGGCCAGAGCATATGGACCTGGACCGAGTGAATATGCACAGTGCACCCCATAAACAGCCCTTTTCGCTCGAGCAAAGATCCGGGTTAGGGTTTGCGATAGCGAGTGCCGCAGTCTTCCAGTTGACGTCAACGTGGAGTTGTGGTCGGGGTTCAGAAAATAATAAATTCCTGGCGCATTTCGAATGTGTGCTTGAAGAGGTTTGCTGACTGCACATTTGTATCTTGGTCGCTCAAACACGTAAATATGCAGTTCGGACTTACAGGCAAGGTCGTTCTAGTGACGGGTGAGCGGCACACCCTTTCCTGTCCTTGAGCACAAAGACTGACGTTTTCCTTAGGCGGCACCAAGTCAATCGGTCGCGCCATTGTGCAAGGCTTTCTTACCGAAGGCGCCATCGTTCACTTCTGCTCGCGAACCAAAGCCGACGTCGACCGCGCCGCGGGCGAGTTCACGCTCGCCAGCAATGCAGAAGCCCACGGCGCGACTGTTGACGTCAGCCAGCCAGCCCAGATCCAATCGTGGGTGAAGTCGGTGGCAAAAGAACACGCCGGCCGCATCGACGTCGTCGTGTCCAATGTGTCAGCGCTCGCCGTGCCCAACACGCCCGAAAACTGGGACGCGACTTACGCAACCGACGTCAAGGGCACGTACACGCTGATCGAAGCGGCGATCCCGTATCTCAAGCAGACCAAAGGGAACATCATCAACATCTCGTCCGTGTCCGGGCGGTATATCGACTTCACGGCGCCCGGCGCGTATGGCAGCTTCAAGGCAGCGCTTCTGCACTACACGTCCCAGCTGGGCCACACGCTTGCGAAAGATGGCGTCAGGGCGAACAGTGTGTCTCCGGGCAACATTTATGTGGAGGATGGCTTTTGGGGAGAGACGGAGCGTAAGATGCCGGAGTTCTTTGCGGAGCAGATCAAGGCAAATCCCACTGGGCGGATGGGCAAGCCGGAAGAGGTCGCTGATGCCGTGGTCTGGCTCGCCAGTGAGAGGGCGAGTTTTGTCAACGGCACGAATTTGATGGTCGATGGTGCAGTGAGTCCGGCTGTGCAGTTTTGAATCGGCAAGATAGCCGCGCTCTACCGAGGGTTCCTAAAAGTCACCAATATGGCTTTGTAAACATGCTGAGGCGGTCTGGGCCAAATCCTTTCGGGCCGCTACGTATCGAGGTGCGTATGCTATTTCTGTCAAAGTACAATTCAATTCTTTCTGACACTACCGTAGAGTAGTTACGTAGCTGTAAATTTGTCGATACCTACTTTGGAATTGTCTTCCGGATCTGGTTGCTCAGATCCGGGTCAGACAACATGAAAGAACACGAAATCCAGACGTGGTCTTCCCTTTGTCCCAAAACTTCGAGGTCACCTTATACCATTTCTTACCGCCTTCCCACAGAAAGCCTGATTCATTATAAAAAGCGCACTCGCATCAAGCTCTGAATTAATATCGGTGCTATAGCATACCGTCCGTGCAACAGAACACCAAGTCGCCGCGCACATGGCAACACGACCAGTCGAAGTTCCGGTCAATGTGCCTGTCAACTTTTACAACTTTGCCCCAGATGCAGCCATGGATCCGACGCCCCCAGGCTCTCCTGCCAAACGTAAAAGTAAAGACCCACGTGATCGCCGCTGGAGAAACCTGTAGGATTTGAATCTGCTAGCTGGCCATAAGACCCGTCCGGCCAGATATCCGCGGCGGAATATGAGCGTGCTTCGGAGAAAGTGGCAAAATAAATTCCAACAACGTGGCAACGGAGACTGGGACTATGTGGAATACATATCGGCTGTAAGTACTTATCCGAGACTCACATTGGCCTGGTCTCGTGGGCTTTTTCAGTTACTAAAGACCAATGCTCCAGTGGACGGACCCCGACTGGGACCATAGTTTCATCTACATTAATGGAGCTCAAGGCAGGCCCGGCGAAACAGTCACAGTCCAGTACGCGAAGTTTGGTACGCTCCAGACCGTGCGGCCTGCGTTGCGCCCTGAGGACGCGGCCCTTCGACCAGTAGACACCGCAAAGCGATGGGGTACAAACCCATTCTTGCAGCCGGGGCAGAAAAGCATTGGCCTTCCTGGCATGTCGGCTCTCACACCCACGAGATCAGGGGTTCCTTCGGTGGCCTTGAGAATCCCCGTTGCGTTGCCGGGAGGTGGGCAAACGACATTTCTCCAAGAGGCAGACATGCAGCGTTTTCGCAGTCAGTGGGATTTTCAGCAGGTGAGATTGGGCCTGTATCCGACGGATCAGGGGTATGAGGACGCCTTGAGGGCCGCTGCGAGCAGCACCGCGCCGAAGCAGCAGCAACGCGCGATGCGCGCCGAAGCACTGTTGCAATTGCAGATACTGGTCAACCGCAAGGATGAGAGGGAGGAGTACCAGAGGCTGCTTTTCCTGGGAAATTCTACGGATGAGGTAGGCCGGGGGGCACAAAGAACACAAACTATGGTCATCTGCTAACAACAATCTATAGCTTGTGGCAATGGGAGCATGGACTCAGGGAGAGAGCGCAAACACAGATCTCGCAGACCCGTTGCATGAGTGAGCCTCGTCTTTTACATTGGCCAACCGGCCTAATCTCTTCAAATTCAGGGCGGCTTCTGTAATGGTATATGACTGCTCACAAGTTGACAGCGTAGTAAGACTTGATAAATGGGATACGACTGATTATTGTGGAATGGTAGAAAACGAACCCAGATTTGTATATAATACCAGTGGAAAGTAGGGCGAATATACCGCTGTAAGTCGCTCAGACCTGTGCAACACTAGGCGTCGGACTCAAACTAAAATTCGAAAGCACAATCCCGTCATTTGGAACGACCTACAGCCTGCGCTTCAACTCTTTTCCAAGTTCATGAATAGCAACCACCCCATGCTGCTGGCATGGGCAGATGTACGCGAGCTTCGGCTGGCCCGCGACTCCAGGAACAACATGGTCAATCCAGTCAACGAGAAGCAGGATCCTGAAGCTGAAAACGCAGGTGTAGCCCGCGCGGAATTCTTTCCAATCTGGCCTGAGTTCTCCGCCCGCGAAGCCGAACTGGGCAGTGTTTCCCGGGCGTGGAACGAGATGCGAGATATCTGTAGGAGCGGATTTGATACGTCGCGGTATGCGTTCGCAATCCTGCGTCACTGCATTCGATGGAAGATATCGAGCCAGTGGCGGATCGGCAATAGCGGGGTTTCGAAAAACGAAGTTACTGTTGGGGAGACCTTTGTGCTTCCGAGCGACGCTGGAGATGATCCCCCTTTCATTTTTCCAGTCGAAATGGCTGCGGAGGCGATATGGCCGCTCCTAGTGGACCAATATCCACAGCAGGAAAGGGTGCCGTGAGCTTCAGTCTGGCCGTCACCATGCTCCACGAAATTATTGTAGGTCGCCAAGTTGTTGCTGCTTAGCTAAGTTGACTAGCTGTACATGTGCGAATACTCACAGTGGCTGACTGCTCTTACAGCACGCGCTGAATATCGCCAGATTGCAAATGAGCCAGTAAATTCGCCCCAGAGCAACTTCACCCTTCCATCACGTTCCGACGACCTTGCCGTGCTTGTATCATTGATTTTTGCTGATGTCTGAGCCTACAGACCAGCCCCGTCGCCGCTATGGTTAATCATAGATCCGGCATGGAGAGGAGAGCTGGAAAACTTTGATGTTACGAATGGCACTGCTGTGCTCGACGACTTGCAAACTCACGTACTTCGTTGGAAGATATACTCCAGCTATTTCATCCAAGATGATATTATATGGCCTCCCCAAGAGGTCTTTCTGGAAGACGAGCCTATAGCAGAAGAAGGATGGAGTGCAGAGTCAAAGGTGCATAACCCCTTTTCACCTGCCTCATGGGCTGCAGATGCGGCCACAAGCGTGGCAAGGTCACCGCTAAACTCGTCTCCTAGATCTTTGGCGGCAATGCAGTGGCCCTCACGAACGGACGGAGCTCTGCTCGTATGCACGGAACTCGGTTCTTGAATGCAAGTAAGGCATTTCCTTCAGGTCCGCATCTCCGTGACCTCCAGACTTGAACGAACTCTAGGGCTCACACCACTCTATCTTGCTGACGTCCTTTTACCACCCAAGATTTTATGATGCTCTGCTCATTGGGCTCAAAAACGAACGGTCAAGCAGCTGAACGCCTGTATTATCCGATCCCGGCCAAAGAATATCTCAGATTTTTGCATCAGCAGTTCTGGAACTATGAGCATCGGCGTCTTGGGCACGAGGCCTTGAAGCTCCGCGGGAATATGCTGAAAACACTCGACGACGTAGTCAATTATCCGGAGAGACAAATAGTCGCTCGCTTCGGTCCAGCGGCCGCCCTTTGGGTGACAATGGTCACTAAAATCGTAGAGTTTGATGAAGATGCAAATAACATCCTGTGGCGATATCTACGGAATAAATTGGCCGCGGCCTGCGAGCCGCAAGATCTGAATCGGGACTGGTTTAATGCAAGGCTGAAATGGGTAGAAACGGATTACCGCCACTGTGATTTGCCGTTCTCCCTACACTGGACATCTCCTAAGTTGCTCGGCCGAGCAAAGACGGTCATTCCGAAGTCTACTTGTAGTCGCCGAGCGAAACTCTGATATCTGCACCAGGGAATACGCAGCTGAGAGTAACAGCCGCCGCCATATATGCCGCAAATCAAATCGTCGCGCTCAGACCGGTTCAACAATTAGGTCTAGCTTTCAAGTTCCCGCCGCTGGCGTAAATCCGCTGATATGTCCTGGGCCACCGGCAGAGGCAATGAGAGTATGGCTGCAGGGAGTCTCTCAGGCACTGCAAGAGCTGAACGATAAGGTAGTGTTTTGCCAAAATGTTGCGGCGCGATACTTGCGGTAAGCGCGTCCCTTGGTCTTGGACAACTTCTTGACACATTCCTCTGGTTTGATTACGCGCTGATTGATGATCCCTGAGCAGATGCGAGGATTCCCGTGTTAAACAACTGGTGAGCACTGAAATCTTGGGGGCAATACAGGCCCATTTGCGCTTGTTGAACACAGGATGGCATGCTGACCTTCATTTTTGCAGGTATTTGACAAGTACGCTGCAGACATGCATAAGAGCCTGACCGAGATATATGTCCATATCTGCGACTTATACATCAACTGGCTAGACCAGCTGGAAGTACTCACTGGCCCATATTCCGCAGATCAGATCATATGGATCGATAGCGACCCAGCCATGATATACCTGCTCGGCACTGAAAGACTCCTTCTGAGATCTCGAATCAGCAACATCAGATACCACTTCACCATTGTCGCCAACGTCTTCCACCCCGACTCTGTCTTGCGCGCTACAGCCGTCGCCCAGCTCGGCGCCATCCCGCCGTCCGCGGTCAAGACCGCGGCCACCCGCGTAGAGACGCTGGCGAAAATGCAGTACAACCGACTGGCGAATGACGATCCAGTGAAGCAAGTTGTCGACGACTGGAACTCAATTCTGGAGCAGGGTGACACGCTACGAAATCCGCCAGCTGGTTCGCCCGCGGCTGCGGTCAACGCGTCGTTGGCGATGCGGACAACCCTTGTTGAAGATAGTGCGAACGCGCAGAATCAAGGGTTAAGCAAACAGTTGCCTGATCTCATACAGGGAGTTAAACATGCGAGTGCTTCGGGCTTGCAGGACAGCCAGCCGCCAGCCAGTGAGTAGCTCGCCTGAGGCGTACATTGAACCACATTACTAATACTTACATTCTCAGAACGACCACACAGACGCCGGAGGTTCAACTAGAACGGCGAGCGTATCTTCACGCGCGTCTCGGGCTACCGTCCTTGTTCAGATTCCGCCACAGGCCTCACCCGCTTTGCAGACGTAGCCGCGCAGATTGTCCAACCCGCCTTCGTAGCTCCAACAACGCTGCCACCAGCCGTCGTCCCAGCTCCTGACGCCGATCCAGCCGCCATCCTCCAAGGCATCGACCGAAATTTGGAATGGTACGGTGCGCAGATAGCCGACCTCACCCAGCGTGGTGTGGGTGTCCTCAGTACCGTGCCGCCTGGCGCTGGCCAAGTCTTCGGACAGAACGTCGCACCAGCGGCACAGGCGCTGTAGAGCGTCGAGACGCTACTCAGGCAGCGAGAGGCGACGGTGGCGTTCATGCAGGATCAGGCTGACGGCGCGGGCAACTTGGACCAGTTCCGTGCCGCGTTTGCGCAGCCGGCTCCGGCGCCGCCGGGTGATGTGCAGGGAGCGCAACCTGGTCAAGATACGACCATGCCTGCTACAGCGTTGGACGACGCTGATTTCCAGGATCCGATGATGTTGCGAGATTTGGCTAGGACACTTCTAGGGCCTCTGACACCTGGAAATTGACCAAAGGTGGTCTTGGATAGACGTTGAGCAATCGTCGAGATGTAGGAAACGCACCCGCTGTTTAGCTGAGATGTTGGAGAGTTTCATGTGAGGTTGAGCGGGGAATTGTGATGTGTGCTTAGAAATCGTGTCTTTTGTGGAGACAAATCTGTTCCGAGATTCTCAAAGTGGGTATTCGGATGCTACATCCCTAGGTGCAGCAAGTGCATCATGCAAACCCATTCCGCAACGCCTTGCCGTGTTCCCTGTCCTGTCCCAGTTCTCCCCTCCGGACTCCGTGAAATGCAACGTAGATGGAATATGCTGAGAGCTCTCCTATTGCTTCTGCTTCTTCTCAGGCGGCTGGCCATCGCCAGGCTCGGACGCTGACTCTGCCTTGGGCTCAGACTTCGGCACATCGGGAAGCTTGCTGGCGATCTTTTCAGCTTCGGCAGCTTGAGCGGTCTCGGTCTCAATCTTTGACTCCCCTGAACGCGCGTTGCCCTCATCCATGGGTGTGTCCTCATCCTTCTCCTCGCCAGCGACGTCCTTACTAGTCTCCTCGACAGGTGGAAAGTAGATACTGTAGTTCGCCCAAGTTAGCATCCTCGAACAAGCCTAGGCGATAGCCTGAAGAACTTACGGCAACGCCACATTGTGGGCGTCGACGTCCGGCTTGATCCAAGTAACGAACACCACCTTGTCCAGCTTCTGACCTTTTTCACTCTCCAGATATTTGCGAACAGTTGACATAGCCACGGGAGCAGCCTTGCGTGGAGGGTAGCCGTAGATTCCAGTACTAATGCCACATAGTGCCACCGTCTTGCAGTCGTTGTCCACTGCCAGGTCGAGCACCCTGTTGTAGCACGATGTCAACAGCTCTTCGCTCTCCTCTTCATCGTCGCTGTCGTAGATCGGTCCCACAGCGTGTATGACTTTCTTGCAGGGGAGATTGTATGCGTCGGTAATTTTGGCATCGCCTGTGTCGCACCCGTTGAAGGTGCGGCACTCTTCAAGCAGACCGCGGCCGGCGGCGTTGTGGATAGCACCATCGATTCCGCCACCGCCTAGCAGGCGTCTATTGGCAGCATTGGTGATCGCGTCGACGCCCAGCTTAGTGATATCATGGCGAACAAGGCTGACGCGGTCGTTAAGAGCTTTGGAAGGCGTGATGGGGCCTGGGCCGGGGAAGGAGAGTGTCGTGGGGATCTTGGTGTTGGCGGGGGCGGGAGTCAGCTTGCCAAGCTTGTAGAGGAGGGAGAGAGGAGCGATCTCGTCGGCGGGAAGTATGGCCATCTTGACTGCTTTGGTCGCGAAATGACGAAGTGACATGAAGGAGGAGCGTTTGTATTGTTGCGCAGAGAGGAAATGGGCTAGCTTGCGTTGGGAATGACGACAGTGGGGGGACGAAGCTAGTGTGGGCCTTTATTTAGCTCCCGGGCCCACTAACAGGGGTGCCACTGCGGCTCATCGCGGCAGGGTTCTTCTCTATCAACGTTCGGAGTTTTGAGTCATCCGGACTGCAAGAAGAATGACAATGATTCCGCCCGACTGCTGTTCTCTATAAATTTTCCGAGCCTTCTTGAAAATTCTGCGTAGCGTTCGACGCAATTGATCCCAATAGAACTCCCTGTATCCGTTTCTGCACCGCTAAAGCAACCATGGCGGACGTCGAAGCCGTCACGGCTAACGTGGTCAAGCTCCTGTTGGACGAGGAGACTGGAGAGATGGTCTCCAAGAACGAGTTGGCAAAGCGACAGAAGAAGCGAACCAAGAAGGCAGCCACCGCTGCCAAGGCCGCGGCTGCGCCAGTAGTAGAGGCGAAGAAGCCCTCGCCAAAGCCCAAGAAGGAAGAGGATGTTGTGGATACGGAGGCCATGTTCAAGCAGGGCTTCCTCAAGGAGGTTCACAGCGAGCGCCCTGTGAAGCCCATACTGACGCGATTTCCTCCTGAGCCCAACGGCTTTCTGCACATCGGTCATGCCAAAGCCATTGCGACCAATTTCGGCTTCGCAAAGTATCACGGAGGCCAGTGCTATTTGAGGTATGCTTACGTGCTTCTTGTGGGTAAATTGTGCTGGCTGGGCTCTAACTCTGTGCCTTTGTAGATACGATGACACCAATCCCGAAGCCGAGAAAGAGATTTACTTCACCGCCATTCGCGACACAATCCTGTGGCTTGGTTTTGAACCGTACAAGATCACCTACTCGAGCGACAACTTCCAGAAACTGTACGACCTGGCCGAGAAATTGATAACATTGGAGAAGGGCTATGTCTGCCACTGTGATGATGCTGAGATCAAACGCCAGCGTGGAGGCGAGAAGGGCGAGTCTCCTCGCTACCGCTGCGCCCACGCTGAACAGTCAGTCGAGGAAAATCTGCAGAAGTTTAGGGACATGAGGGACGGCAAATACAAGCCAAGGGAGGCATTCCTGCGCATGAAGCAGGACATCACCGACGGCAACCCTCAGATGTGGGATCTGGCGGCCTACCGTGTACTCGACACAGCGCATCACAAGACGGGTGACAAGTGGAAAATTTACCCGACATACGACTTCACACACTGTCTATGCGATTCTTTCGAGGGTATCACGCACTCACTCTGCACGACCGAGTTCACCCAGAGCAGGGTAAGCTATGAGTGGCTGAATAAGACACTCGGCGTTTACGAGCCCATGCAGCGCGAATACGGCCGCCTATCTCTTAGCGGCACCGTTTTATCGAAACGGAAAATTCTGAAGTTGGTCGATGACAAGATCGTCAGGGGCTGGGATGACCCTAGACTGTACACATTGATGGCTATCAAGCGGAGAGGCGTGCCCCCAGGCGCCATTTTGGAGTTCATCAACGAGCTGGGTGTTACGACCAGCCCCACTGTGATCCAGATTGTGCGATTCGAGCAGTCGGTGCGGAAATACTTGGAGAGGACGGTACCGCGGCTCATGGTGGTCTTGGACCCTGTGCCGGTAATCATTGAGGACGTAGGCGAGGACGAGGGCAAGGAGCTCACCTTGCCGTTTTCTCCAAAGGACCCAGCAATGGGCAGCCACACCGTCAAGATTACCAAGACAGTCTACATCGACCGCGCAGACTTCCGCGAGGTTGACTCGCCTGACTACTTTCGACTTGCGCCTGGCAAGTCAGTTGGTCTGCTCCAGATGCCTTACCCCATCAAGGCCACTACATTCACCAAGGACGAAGCCACCGGCAAGGTCACAGAAATTCGCGCCGTCTTCAACCGTGATGGCAAGAAACCCAAGACGTATATCCAGTGGGTTGGTACCGACGGTTCTCGTACGTGCGAAGTGCGTGTGTACAACTCTCTGTTCAAGAGTGAAAACCCTAGTACCGTTGACGGTGGCTTCCTGAGCGACCTCAACCCAGGCAGTGAGATAATCTACCCGAATGCTATCATCGAGTCCGGCATCGACGAGGTGAAGAGGCGCGCGCCATGGCCAGAGGCGGCTGGTGAAAGCGAGCTGGGCAAGGGCGGCCTGGAGTCCGTGAGGTTCCAGGGCATGAGAGTTGCTTACTTTGTAAGTCACTTAGTGAACTCCTCGCTTATGACGCTCGACTTGCTGACCACTCTGCGATTAGGCTTTGGACTCGGACAGCACTGATGACAAGCTTGTTCTCAACCGCATTGTTTCGCTGAAGGAGGATGCTGGCAAGAACTAAAAACAGCTCATTTCAACGTAGAATTTTGCCGATTTATTCTGGAGCGCATCAGCGATGTTTGCCCGTGGTCAATATTCGGGCGAATAGAGCAACTAATTTAGAAAAAATCTTTGTCTTCAGGTGGAGGCCTTCCTACAGTCTCCTTGCCTTACATGTTGGTGCGATTCCAATTGACCAGGCTGATTCATCCGTTTCCATTCCTGTTCATCCGATCAGAAGCGCCGCATTGGCAACGGCCCCTTTTCCCAGCACCAAAGCTCCTCGACGAGTTATGAGCGAGAAGTTTTGACTAGATCCAGGTTTGCGTGCGCCGTCTAGGCTTTTGTTGTTCACTGTTGAGCCAGAGTGCAACATGGCATGCCCTGGCACACGCCGAGAAACAGACCTGAAAGAGCCCTGGAGCTTGTTCGGATGATAGGGCACAACGTCTAGAAGTCTTACTCAATGTGCCCCCACA
Organism: Plenodomus libanotidis; assembly: GCA_022609195.1. Classification (NCBI taxonomy): domain Eukaryota; kingdom Fungi; phylum Ascomycota; class Dothideomycetes; order Pleosporales; family Leptosphaeriaceae; genus Plenodomus; species Plenodomus libanotidis. Next base: position 107,818 of record JAGKQA010000044.1, read on the forward strand.
CCCTCTCTTGGCAGTCAGTTAGGGCTAAGCTTAAAGCTAATTTTATTCAACAGGGGCAGTTTTTCACAAAACTATGAAACCTGATTCCTTACCTACTTGTACAATTACCACCCGAACAACATCACGAATGCTTCCATAGCAAACTTGCACAATAACGCTATTGCCATTCGCGCTCTCAAGATAACCCGTGCACGAGGCTGTGTGATCTGCATGCACAGCAGCAGCTGGTATCGCTTCTGTTCGCCAAATCTTGAGCCCCATAAGTCGAGTGCTAAATTTAGCCTGACGATGGAGAAATCGTAGATGTTGCCAAGAACTGACATGTGCAAATTGGAATAAAATCTCAGCCACAGCACCCACCTGCCGCGGCAATCAACCAGACACCGACGCACACGCGAATGAAACGAAACGAAACGTGATTCTGGCAGTTCAGTTGGTGGCTTGCATGAACTCAAGCCACCGCATCCTATAGCTTGTCTGACAGTCTGAGTTGTGTACCTTTTCCTGCTTGTTGGCAAAAGATACCCAATCCATGAGGCCTGACTATTCGCCTGGTGGGCTATTGAAGGCACTTGAGCACTGCGGTCAGCCTTCAGCCATGTAGTCATTTGCTGCAAAAAGCTACCTAAATTTCGGAATACCGGATTTGTGAAGATGAGCTGTATTATCCTATGCTGATTGTACGTCACATAGCATGAGGCCTGCGCAATAATTACTGCCGGGGGGCGCCGGGGGAGTTGCCCGAACCCACATTTCGCAGCCTCATGTTAATGAAGTGCAAGGGCACAATGTTTCCTGTGGATTATCGCCCACTGAACATTCTACACAGAACCCTCTATTCCAAGCCGGATATTTTCTGGCGTCACTGACTCATTCTTGTGCTGGTCTAGGCCAGTCTCTGATCGCAATTATCCCGTGCTGGACCGTGCCGACGAAGAAGCGAGAAAGAGACAAGTCAATTTTTACTCAGATGGCACAATCGCACACATGGGTACATGTCGACACGGTTTGCAATACGTCCATCACAGCCTCATTCGAAACCGAATCAGGAAAGGCTCCATGCAACGTCCAGCGAAAAGGTGCGCGTGAAGTCGGAACCCACCCATAGCCTTGATCAGCACAGGCAGGGGCCAGCGCTCAACTGCCGGCAACAATTCGGGTTGATGAAGAGGACCTCCCTTTTCCCACCCGTCATAAGAGGGTCAAAGATCTGCCTTCATTTCGGGCATCTACAACTACGTGTCGACATCTAAGACGAAACATATATATCAACCAAGGTCCCGCAGACGATCCTTGACCCAACCAAGTCACTTCCTCGATTCAAGCCATCAGACAATACATTGACTCCCTTGACCGACCAACCTGCCAGCTCAGTACCAATTTTCAGACTTTCGAACGAGTACATACGACCCACGAGACTGGCACCCTACAACACAGACTTTCGATCGTTGCGCCTCCAATTCAGAAACTCACCCGCCAGCTTTCGAAGCTCTAGCAGGAGTCATATCCTGGGGATATACTTCCATCTCAGATATCCACAACCACGAGGCCACGCGAAACACACCACACCAGATCCCTGCCTCTCGGGCTGCAGGCGAGATACGATCGGCGGGCCTAACACCTGTCACCTAGCTTTAGCGACCAAGATCGTCTACGAACCCTTGGGAAGCACCTCATCGTGAGCAAGGATTCATGAGCCACGCCTATCAAGATGTTGCCGCTGACCTGGATTAGACAAATATTATCCAATCATGACTGAAGTCCCACCAAGGTCGCTCCTGCGGGATCAGGTCGACTGGAGGTGTGGCTGCGGCCACCTCAACCCGGATTGCGATAGCGTCTGCAACGGCTGCGGGAAACGATGAGAATCATACCAAAGAGGGAGGCACAGGCCATGGAGTTTAGCCAAGATGTAGAAATATCCACGCAGGCGCACGGATTCTGATTTGAGCCGGACGAAACTAGGCAAAAAGAGAGTACTGGAAAGGACACTTAGCGTTTCTTGGGTTTCCAAAGAGGCTTGAGCAGATCCTTTCATCAGACTCTATAGGCTGTTGTACATAAGCGATAGGCTCTTTACCGTTGGAACATCGCAATACCCATCTTGTTTTCAGCAGATGATGTCTTTGTGGTTGCTCGACTACTCCCTGGCCAACAAATCTTTCGTCTCCCGAGCCTCTGGTCGGGACATACTTTGTGAGGACATCGGCGTACACAATCTGAGTAAGACTCATCCGCCTCTGAGCGATATCAGCCCACATTGAGCTACAACAACTGGCCGAGGTGGATCCTCACACACTACCAACTGCGTTTTCCTTTGCCCAGCTTGCATGTCACCCACAACATGACTTTCCACCAATGGCGGACACAGTATAATATTTGCAGAGAACTAGAACTGTGAGAATAAAGACATCTCGGCGTCCTCAATAGACGTCCTCAATGTGCTCGGCTCCACATCGAGTGGGACGTCGTCAGCAGAATTGTGGCACAGCTTACTGGGGCCTGGGGCACATTCCGGACGCGACATTGAGATGCATAAGTTTGCATATCAGCATGCACGTGCCAATCTGACTGCATTGGGCCGGGCGGGGTCACTTTTGTGCAGAATTGGCTAAACATGCGATCTCTTTTACACTGTACGACTAGACACATTCATCGCTTGAAGAGTTCAGTCTTTCGATCTGCTTCAGGTGGAAAATTCGTTACGCGTCAAATTATGGAGTCGATTCTGTGGCCTTCAGTCAACATATTCTGGGCTTTCGCAGCTTTGGTCTCGTGTTACTTCATATTCTCCATCTTGGCCTCATGGTACCGCCTGCGCAAAGTACCCGGACCCTCCCTAGCTGGCTTCTCATACCTTTGGGTTCTAAAGGCCACAGCGTCCGGCAGGCTAGCATGGATTTACGAGGATTTGGCTGCGAAATACGGTCATCTAGTTCGAGTTGGCCCAAATCTTCTGCTTACCGATGATCTTGATCTGTTGCGGAAGATGAGTGCAGCAAGAAGTCCATATGGCAAGGACAGAGACTACAACGCCACGATCAGGCACCCTGATCACCACAGCATGCTCAGTACGCTTGATCTAAAAGAGCATGACGACATCAAATCTCGACTCGCTGGACCGTAAGTTCGTGATACGCAACCATGAGGTAAATCGTATTCAGCACCACTGATCAATAGATCTGCAGCTATGGTGGACGAGAGACACTGGCTATGGAACCAATCGTGGACGAAATGATCAATGTTCTGATCCGGTACATTCGAGTACATGCCTCGTCTGACAGCAGGGAGAAAACACCGGTGCCTATCGATTTATCCAAGGTTGTCAACTACTTTACCATGGACATCATCACTCGCATTTCCTTCGGACGGGAACTTGGCTGTCTCGAAAGCGACAGTGACGTACATGGGCTTTTGGCCGCCATGGACGCGGCAATGAAAGCATACACAATCCCGATTTCTATTCCTTGGCTCCGTGATATCGTCACCAGCCAGACTGTCATGAAGTACTTCGGGCCAAAGAAGACGGATAAGCTGGGAGTTGGAGCAATGATGAGGTGGATTTCTCCTCACTGCTTGCATCACAACAGCTTAACGATGAGCTGATGACCCAATTCCAGAGTGGCAGACGATGCTGTGAACGAGCGTTATCAGCCAGGTGCCCCGGACGAGAAAGACTTGCTGGTGAGTATACTCCTTGATCCCAGGTAGCATCTTTCTGAACTACATTTTAGGGAGCGTTCATTCGAGGCGGCCTCAAGGCAGGCCCTTGCCTTAGCGAGGTGATGGTTGCCATGATCGCTGGGAACGACACTACTGCTGCTGGTGACTTCAGTCTGTCTCTGTATTCGTTGCAATTGCGGAAAGCTAACGCAAAGATGTCGACAGCAATTCGGATGACAATGTTATGCCTGATGACAAGCCCTAGAGTCTATCATAAGCTCAAGGGTATTGTTCAAGGGGCAGTCCATGATGGCACAATCTCGACTCCTATCAAGCTAGAACAAGCGAAGAAAATACCTTATATCCAGGTTTGTGCACACAAATGTCCTCGAAACGTCTTTTCATTGACGAAAACAGGCTATCATCTACGAGGGCTTACGAATGTGCGTGACGTACTCCGAGCCGACGGAGGCGGTTTCGCAGTCCACCCCGGACCCCAGTTGCATCCTTGTTGAAATGGCTGCTCACATACTCGTCCGTATATCCGAGATTGAAAAACTAACAACTTACCTACAGGCGTTCTCCTGCGCCAGTCATGCTAGGAAAGGTAGTGCCCGTGCAAGGAGACCAGTTCGAGGGCCACTTCATACCTGGCGGGACCGTCATCGCAGGCGCCATCGAACCCATGCTGCGTTCCGCGAGGTATTGGGGAGACGACGCAGATACCTTCAGACCTGAAAGATTTCTGGAAGTGGATGGTCAGAAACGAGCATCGCTGGAACGCATTGTGGAGATGTCTTTCGGCTACGGCCGCCTCAAGTGCGCCGGAATGCCTGTTGCTTTCATGGAGCTTAACAAGGTCTTCTTCGAGGTGCGTTCATCATCGGCCCCTCCCTGAATTCTTTTTGGCCTGCTCGGAGAATTTGCTGATCTCCGGAGCAGCTATTCCGGAATTTCGACTTTCAGATCGTGAACCCAGTTCTGCCATGGGAAACAGAATTCTACACGACATGGAGAGACAGAAATTTCCTCGTCCAAGTCTCTGAGTCGACTGACACTTGATATCAAAATGATGGGAATATTGCTGGTATGTTATGCGATCGAGGTTGGCTCGAGGCTCCGCAGCCTCGTCCGAGATCAATAAGCTGAGCCTGTTGCGAGTTGGTCAGGATTGGATGGCAAAAATCAGAAAGCACACCAGACGATCTGATATAGTAGTCTGATGTACTGTAGGTGATCTAAAAATCAGACGTCAAAGATCACCGTTCTGGCGTGTTTTATGAAGAGGTGTGGCAATACATGGCCAGGAAGTCTAATGATAGTCCTAGAAATATTTCATATCAAGGGAATTCTAGTGATCTTTGCCAATATGCTGCTGCAAAAGCGTCCAGACTTGGCACTTCCACACTCGCAAATTGACTTAGATCTAGGACCACGCAAGTAGACTTAGTCATGCAGCACAGCTCCACTCTGTACGTGGCGCGGGGCGAGCAGGCTGGTGGTTTGAGGCTGACGCCTAGTCTGCTTCTCATCCTTGAGCCACACTCGAGAATAACAACACCATGACCGAAAACACCTTGATCGTGATGGCTCCCAACCAACTCCGTATCCTCTGTCTTGGAGCCTCGCTGGTGGCGGGATTCTCGTCCATGGGCGCAGTATACCATCCGTTTGCCCACCAGCTCAAAAAGGTACTACGCATGATTATGCCAGATATCGACGTCGAAATCGAGGTGGATGGTGTGCCCGGGGATTTAGTTACCACCGGTAAATTCATCGAGCGCATGACCAAGCAGTGTGCGTTTCAAACCATTTTTGTGAACGCTGTGGTGACACGGCTGACAACTCAACAGTTGCAGAGGGCAAGAAGTACGACTGGACCATCGTGCTTGGAGCAACGAAGTATGCTAGCATCCATATCCTGAAAATTTCCACCATTTGAGCTCTCTCTGACGGACAGCTGTAGTGACATTGGCTGTCTGATTGACTCCGTGGAGATCATGGATGCGTTAATGGAGACCTGGGCCATTCCATTGTCGCATGGCAGCAAGGTAATGGCCGTCACAGTGCCGAGGGCGACGATCGATAAGAACAACCGAAAGCTTGTCGAACGCCGGAACGACTTGAACAAACAAATTAGAACCTTCAAGGCGGACAATTTGTATGTAGCTAAGCTCCTATCACTGATTGGCAGCCAAAAGACGCTAACAGATTATTCACAGTCATGTCTTTGACTTGCATGAGGCTTTGCCCTGTGATCCTGACCATGTTCGATATTGGGATGATGCAATACATTTCACTCCAGCTGGATATGATTTCATCGGCGAAAAGATCGGATATGAGTTGTCCGGCATAGTTTTGAGAGAAGAGGCACCTGCTTAGTGGTGAGCTTTACCATGCTGGAGAGGGTTGACTTGAGTAGAAGCTCTTCTGGACCTTCATGGGCGATTGAGTTTCTGTACCTAGGTAGTGGCACCAGTGCACACGATTACATCTCTTCCGATATCGCGACTAAGAGTGATGATTCCAAGATCAGGAGACCAAAAGTCGTATTACGACAACGGCCTTCCTTGACTGGCAAAGATGGACGTCCTTGAACACGGATAGGCTACTTTGGTACCGCGAACTCCAACATTCGCCAGCGTCCCGCCAATAGCCAAGAGTCTCTGAGCCAGCTCGAACGTTGCAGGCACTCCCACAGCCTCAATAACAGTATCACAACCTTTCGAACCTGTGGCAGCCTTGACAACCTCCAAGGCACTGCTGGCAGTGGTCATATGCGTTGCTCCCATTTCCAGAGCGATACGCAATCGGCCCTCGTCGTTGTCCACGACGATCACAACAGATGGCGAGTACCAGTGCGCAGTAATCAAAGCTGCCATGCCTGGTTATGGGCCAATGGGCCCGGCTCCAATTATAACGACCGAGCCACCTGGCCCGACCTTGCCAGGCAGCGTCCCACACTCATAGCCTGTGGGGAATGAATCACTCAACATCGCCAAGGCAGCCTCATCCGCACTGCCATGAATGAGGAACAGGCTGGAGTCGGCGTGTGGAATGCGCACATACTTAGCCTGGCACCCATCAATGGTGTTGCCGAGCATCCATCCGCCGGTGGTGCAGTGTGAAAACATATTCTTCCGACAATATTCGCATGAAGAGCAAGAGGACATACACGAGATGAGCACGTGGTCGCCCTTCTTGTACTTCGTCATCGATGCGCCGGCCTCTTCGACAACACCGACACCCTCGTGGCCCAGAATTCGGTCTGGGCTGCAGGTCGCCACATGGCCTTTCAGAATATGAAGATCGGAACCGCAAATGCTTGTCTTGGTGATTCTGATGATGGCGTCTGTCGGGCTGGCGATCTGTGGGTGGGGTCGCTCTTGAAGCTCGACTTCCCCAAGAGATTGGTAGACAAGAGCTTTCATCATCGTGATACATGTAGTAGGTGTGTGAGAAAGCCAAAAGTTGAAATAACTAAAAATGGGACCAATTGCTACGGCGAGAAAAGCCCCTCATGAGTGATAGTTATACAATTCGTTCAACTCCAGAGATGGTGAGCAGAGTGCCACTTCCCGAGGTCACTTTGGACTGCCGAGATGGTGAGCTGTTAGTTGCGTGTGCGAAGGCCCTTGGTCAACATGTTTGCGTGCGGAGAAGAAGGAGATGCCCATAATTCTGTTTTTGTGTCATATATCACCTCTTGGTAACGCTGCCCGCAAGCCCAACGATACAGCGAGTCCGTAAATACTCACGCCGTTGTCCGCATGCGCGTATGAGTGGAAGACACCTCAGGTGCTTACGTGAAGACCTTCGACCGATGCTGGCAATTATACATTTCCAGGTGTGCCTTAACAATTTGATGGACTTTTGTTTTCTTCCTATTCACATAAACTCGTCTGATTCAAGTTAGGACTGATGATGAAACCTCGGACCGTGAGACCGCCAAGCACCACCTACGCTCTGACACCATGCGAGATCCTCACAACCTTGGACCTGTCTTGAACCTCAACTCTCGCGACACGTCAAAACAGACGTGGAGAATATTTGCGTGATCTTTTCTGCGTCGCTGAAGAGCACTCTCATTCGTCATGTTCTGGCAACTACCACTCGGTCTGCTCAGTGAGTTGTGCTGCACTCCATCGTGGGTTTAGGGGAATGATTCACTAACGTTTCAGCAGGCGCAGCTGGTCTTGCGCTCGGCCGTGGAATCCTAGTCCTCCCTGGAGGTGACAGGAACACAGTCACTCCACTCACTGCACTTTCGCCCCTCAAAGACAACTTCAATGGCATCAAATCGAGACAGGCAGCGCCTGTCCCACTCCGGATCATGGCCCTGGGCGCGTCGGTCACCTTTGGCACGGGCTCCAGCACCGGGAATAGCTACCGAAAGAACTTGCGCGACATGCTCGTCGCGACGGGGTCAACTGTGAATTTTGTTGGGGAGTTCGCGAATGGTGACTTCACGAACAAGCAGGTGGAAGCTCAGGGCGGGTTTATCATCAGTGAGATCGCCGAGCTCGCCAACAGAGAAACGCCTTTTGCTCAACCAAACTTGGTCTTGCTTGATGCCGGAACAAACAATTGCAATTCTGGCGGACTGATACCGGATGCCGGCGCCAACGTCACAGCGTTGATCAACAATATCTTCGCGCAAAGCCCCGGATCCACAGTCATTCTGGCTTCCATACTCGTCAACGCACAGGACCCTGGGCAGGAAGCGTGCCGTGTCGACATCAATACCCAGTATTCAGCTCTGGCTGCGCAGATGACTGCTCAAGGCGCTAAAATGGTACTCGTGGACATGAGGAGCCCCGAGGGACCCAACACGGCTGATTTGGCAGACAAAAGGCATCCTAACGACGTGGGCTATCAGAAAATGGCGAATGTATGGTTTCAGGGGATACAGCAAGCTGTTAGCCTGGGCTTCATCACTGCGGCTGTAGAAAATGGGATCCCGGCTGATGGTGGCGCGTGATGTGAGGGTCTGGACTTGTACAGTTAATTGTGTAACGGTTTCCGTTCATGTGTGGTCAAAATCAGCTCAGTCTCTACATCGACTGGCCTGAGCAAACTGAGGGACCTAAGTTTCTCGGCCCGGCCTACATTCTCGACAGATTGGCAGTCCATTGATCCAATGAAGGCCAGGACTATTAGTTAAAAATAAATTGGAATAACTGTGTATACTCAGTAGTATTCGCTTCCAATATGTCCTATGCCGCGCAAAATCGCCTTTCAATGGGCGCTGATGAAGTACTGCAGGTGAGTAGCGCCGTCGGCCTCAGAAATTCCTCGCGTACAACCACCCCTGCAAAGACGTATATTTATACAGCTCGATTGAGTGTGAGGAGACAAAAGAGACCCACGCTACACCCCAGTACGATCCACACAAGGGCGTTTGAATTCACTGAGGGCATGTGGTGTGTGCAGTGGTCTCTGCCAAAGGTATTAGCGAGAGCACTGAGTTATGGATCACAGACAAGGGTTGGGTGCCCAGGAGGGGTTAGTCATCATGGGACTATATATTTATGTTAGCCCTTTCGGAGTTAATGCTAGTTTTCTTTAAGTACAATCCACTCCTTTTAATACGTTTCTTATCCGCGCTTCATTATTTCGATATCTCTAGAGTTATTTTGTTTTTAATTAATATATAATACTTAAATAAGTATCTTTTTTAGCTCTTATTTATCTAGCCCTTATTTATCTTAGTAGAATTACTAAAAGTTAAACTTGGAACCTTTTTCATTATAATATTATTATGATAGCTTATTACTTACATTCTTTTAATACTCTTTTTAAAATATTTATTTTGTATTTTAAAAACGTTAACGTAGTTATACAGCGAGTCAGACACGATACGGAGTCGGATACTTTTTCACAAAACGCGACATACTATACTCGACATATTGTTTCTCCCCCGACAATAATAGAATTCACTACTCTTAAAGGTCGCATTATCTTTGCTTGTAATATAATCCGTTCCTTAAAAAATGAGTTAAAGAGGCACTTCTAAGCTTTACAAGGTCCTTCTCGCAATACTTAGCAATCGATTAAGGGGGAAACCTAATTGGATAATAATTCCACTAAATAGCCAACTTTTGACTCCAATTAAAGAGGAATCGATTGTCGAGTATATCCTTATTTAAGATGCGCGAGGGTTTTCGCTCTGGCTTGCTGATATGACCGTAATGGCCGATCTACTGCTCGTGGTGCATAGTGTAATGATCACACTAAATACCCGTGAGTACATAGAAGGTGTCAGAGGGTTTATGTTAGCAGTGAGGTAGCAGAGGTAACAAAGGTGCAATATCAAGACTGGTGTTCGTGCGAGTGATGATCAGAAGCCGTGAGGCTTTTCAGGGTAGACTGGATACTTAGATTGACAACTAAAGAGCTATGAAGGAAATGCTATCTGTGTGGTGATGATCGTGCCTTATATCCTATGGCCTTCATATCATCTTCAGTGCCGGATCGTTTGGATCGCCTTTCTATCCAAGCGATCCACAGATCTGTTGGATCGCTTTGCTATCCTAGCGATCCATCTGTTAACCCTGACCCTGGATTGCTTACATAAGAAATGTTCCCCGCCTGATGTGTTGGACGTCAGGCCTCTAATGGCGCAGCTGACCGCTGGCCTGTTCCATGACCTGTAGTTGGTCCTTGGGTCATAACACTTATCGCACAAATCTATGTGTTATGTCAGGGCATGTCCTTTCATAGAAGCTTCGCACGAGATGTTTCCCCTGCGGATATGTTATGGACGCCCTGTTTTTTTGTAGGTCATGAAGCAATCTCCTTTGTCGGCGGCTATTCTGCTAGTGCACAGCATCTTAGTTAGGTTAAGTGCAAAACTACTACCGAGGTCTGTAGTGATTGATATGCGCGCTTGTCTAGCGCCAAATGCAGACTTACCTCAGTGACTTAGACCTCCGGGACGTTCCAGCGTGTCCAGGTGAATAAACGCCATCATTCACGGCGTGTACTCGCGTCCAGAGCATGAACTCAAATGGACAGCCCCAAGCTTCAAGCAGCTGCGTGTATTGCAAGGGCCTGAGTCGAGTACTGCTCTTGACTCAAGACTATCGTGCCAAGACATTTCACTGCCCATTCCATACCACGCAATAAACCAAACTTGCGGTGACACAGATACACGCTGAGCGTTACGCGCAACCGACCACAGCACATATCCCTGGGGAAGCGCAACTTTATCCTTTCGTGTACCTCGATGTCTCTGCTGCGTCCTTCCCCACAAATTCAAGACACAATGGCCGCCAAAAACCGCCCTATCACGGGCGAAGACGAGATCAATCATTTCCAAAATATCCCCTGGTGCCGCGCACACCTCGCCGAACCAAACCTAAAAATCCTCCCCGCATTCTGCCGCACATCAAACTATGGAGGAGAAAACGCGTTGCTCGCCATTACTCTCAAGACTCACAATGCAATACCGGCCTTTATACTCTTCTATCCTCGCCCGCAAGATGAGAAGGCTTATCTGTCCGAGGTGAAGGCCTTCATAACGCTAGGCGAAATGGTCAGTGGCTACGCCGGCATCTCGCATGGGGGCATCATAGCTACTATCCTGGACGAGACGACTTCTTTTCTGATTCCGGGCCCGAGGATGCGGCCAGACCAGCCTGGTGCGCGAGAAGTGGTAACAGCGTATCTGCACACCGTTTATCGAAAGCCGGTGGTGGTGCCGGCCTCGTACCTTATCACGGTCAGGTTGAAGAAGGCCGAGGGCAGGAAGACGTGGGTGGAGGGCGTGATGGAGAACGAGCACGGCGAGACGGTCGCGGAGGCTGATGCACTATTCGTGGAGGTGCGGGAGAGGCTGTAGAGGCACTTGGATTTCCAACTATGGTCGCTAGGCAGCATGCAGCATATTAGTGGTGGCAGTGGCAGTGCCCACCGGATCTAGCATGGGACCGAAGCATAGAAGCGGTGATAGATGAGGGTATATAAAAGCGAAACCGGCCCAAGCCTCCGCTCTACCTATTTCACGTCCTGTTCAGCTAACCTACGGAACGCGATATTCTCCAGGATGGGGAACTGCCCAATCTTCGAGACACCCGGCCCGCTAAACTTCGCGTCCCATTTCCCCATCGCCATCTCCGCCATGAACTTGCCCAGCGGCTCCGTTGGGCTCCACTTCGCAGTCCAGAACGTCCGAGCCAGTAATGAAAACGGCGGCAGCAACAGGCCCTTCACTATTCCCGCCGGCGGGAGGTACGGCTTGATAGCCTCGTGCTGGCCACCGTCGATCATGGCCGGCCGGATCGATGAGGCGTGGAAGGTTGGGTTAGCTTTGCGCATCGCTGCCAGCGCTGTCTCAGTCTCGCCCTTGACGCGCGAGAAGATGGGCGTGAATCTCCCTGGAGATAGCGTGGCACCTTCTCCCGAGACGTAAACGAAGTTGAAGGGCTGGGCTTCTGAGCCGAGGGTCTGGAAGGCCTCTGCTGCTCGCAGGGGAAAATCTTTTGTGATCTTGACGTATTCTCTTCGGAGCAGGTCAGTGTATTGCTGTCGCAGCCGAGGCTGGGTGTACTCACTCTGCACTGACTTCAGTCTGACTGATTCCGAGTGACCAGACGCACCCGGTGGCGCCCTTGAGCTGGCTGAGAAGCTCGGAGTCGTACTTCCCGAAGTCCTTGTGGAGGATGACATTGATCCGGGGGTCTTTCGCATCTTCTGCCATTCGCACTGGCCTTCTGGATATGATTGAGATTTTGGTGACATCTTTCATTTTCACCATGGCATCGAGCACGCCCGAGCCGCACAAGCCGGTCGCGCCGGTGAGAATGAGATGCATGTCTTGGCGAACTGGTATCGGGTACAGTTTGGTGTTGTCTGAAGTGCACGCACAAGAACTTGCCAGAGGAAGTATTGGTCTGATAATCGCAAGATTTATAAAAATTCCTTTCTGCGCGGGCCGCAGTCTGAGGCAGTGGCCAACGTCAGCCTGTGTGACAATGGAGCATTATTGCGGCCGGGCACGTCGCCGAGGCCAGCTTATCTCCGTCTAACTCCACTACACCGCATCAGCGTCTCCACTAAACTGGTAGCGAACATTCCCAAGAGACCATGTAATTTTCTATTGGAACTTGATGAGTTTCTCCTGAAACACTGCTCCTGGCCTACCCGCTCGTCAGCAATTTTGATCGACTCGTGCCTCTCTTCAGGAGCTGTTGAACCCTCGCGTCAATGTGAGAGGCGGTGGTTTTGGGGGGGGGGGGCTTCGGCGTTAAGCCTCACCTTCTCACAACACCACGAGGCTCGAAACGCCGATGACGATACTGAAAACCATAGGAATAGGTCATTCTAGAGGTTGATTCATATAAGTAGTTTATGGTGTCAACTTGGAACAGTCTTTTCCACATACTGCATGCAGACTCCACCACTACGCTGTATGCTTGTGCAATTCCAGGTCTCACCAATTGTCGCATCGTCGTTGTAATTGTATCTTGTGGGCAAGGTTTCTCGAAATATTCCACATCCACCGAGCCCGCCAAACTATACCGCAAAAATAATGGCAGACAAGTCACTCCCCCTTCTCGGCAAGATAGCCATCGTCACCGGCGCCTCACGAGGCATCGGAGCAAGCATCGCCCTCAAATTGGCCCAAGACGGCGCGCATGTAGGCCGAGCAGCTGCTGAGAAAAAGATGACAGGCAGACTGACACCTCACCAGCTCATCCTCGCTTTCACATCCCCTTCCAGCGAGGCCAAAGCAGCCGCACTCGCCTCCCAAATTGAGGCCCTTCCACACAAACCTCGCGCACACGCCATCCAAGCCGACCTTTCGACGCTCACCGGTCCCCAGCATATCATCGACGCCGCTGTCGCATGGCAACAGCAGCACCTACCCAACGTAAAAATATGCATCCTTGTCAATAACGCTGCCACCGAAGTCGTTACGTCCCTAGCAACTCTCACCCCTGCCGACTACTCCAAGTGCTATGACACCAACGTCCGCGGCCCCATCCTCGTAACCCAAGCTCTGCTCCCTCACTTGCCACCAAAGGCGCGCATCATCAACCTCTCCTCCGTCGGTGCGCGCGCCGGTTTCAAGGATATGAGCCTGTACAGCTCGTCCAAGGCCGCGCTGGAGGGGTTGACGCGGTCGTGGGCCGCAGAGCTTGGGGGTAATGGCACGACGGTCAATGCGATTGCGCCGGGGCCGGTGGAGTCCGATATGCTGGCAGGGATTCCGCAGGAGATCAAGGAATTCCAGCAGAGAGGAACGCCGTTGGAGGGCCGGTTTGGGACGGTGGAGGAGGTCGCTGATGTGGCGGCTTGGTTGGCTGGCGAGAGCAGTAGATGGGTCACGGGGCAGTGTATTAATGTGAGTGGCGGGTGGCAGATGCCGTGAGGTGGTGGATTGGTGGAGCAAAAATCCGTAGAAAGTTGGTGATTGATGGAGGACGATAGTGGAACGGTGCTTCCACCACATCTATGTCTAGGCCGTGCCTCTACGACACGTCTTCGAACAGACGCGACCCGTCCGCTCATTCGCTCCCTTTAAGTACTCAACTACCAACTCGTCATGTCTTTGATTGGGCTTTTAATTTTTTTTGGGTCTTTCTTTCCCTTCTCGTCATGTGAAAATAGCTTGGGCAACCATTCCACAGATGGGTATATTCGACAGACGGCTGCGCCGGTCAGGTCAAATGTAAAACGCAGCAACGATACTAAGTGTAGTTGACTTCTTCTGGGACCCTCACTGTTCTTCAAGCTGTTATCTCAAAATCGGCTATCCCAAAATTGGTTGTCCAAAGTTGGTTATCCCAAAGTAGGCTGCCTCAGGGTAAGAATCCCTAGGTGGCTGTCCTAACTTATCCCAAAAGCGCTTTCCGCGGAAGACTATGGATGAGGGAAATGACGAGCCCAAAACAAGGCTTCACTTGCTGCTGGGACGCAATTACTGAATGCAAGACCTCCGTTGCACAACCTGGTATCTTCTACTTGCATTCGCTCTGCGGGTTCATGGCCCTGCCTCGTTGTGGTCCTTACCATTATTTGCAATGAACGCGGCGCATTATGGCAAGCGAATGCCCGCGAGAAATTCAGGACTTTTCTGCACTTGCAGAAACTCCTCGTGCATTGAGCTACTAGAAATCGTACGAAATGACGACCAGTTGGCATGTGACACCAAGAGCACTGTAGTGCTGGTATACTGCCTCAGTGATGGCGTAGGCGGTGAGAGACTCGTCGAACTGGCCCTCGTACGCGGGATTGTCGACGTGCGCGTTCTGAGCTGCCAGCATCATCTCGAGCGAGCGAGGTGCGTCATGGTATGCGATAGCCAGTTATGCTCCGCGCCGTACTGAGCTACGCACGGCGAAGTATGCGCACCACTTTTTCAAGGCCAGGCTTCTCAACGACTTTGAGCCCGCACGACATTGCGTCTTTGACCACTTCGTGTGTAATTTCGTCCCTGAAGTCTGTAAACTTCGCGACGGTGTGAGTCTGCTGCGTGAACCTGGACATGATGTCGACGGGTGAGCCACTCTTGGGCTGACACATCTCATCGAACTCAACCTCGAGGGGGCCAGAGTCGATGTTGGTGAATGAACCCTGGTCGCCAGCGAATTCGTCGTCAGCAGCAGAATTTGCTCCCCAGTCGCCAGCAGATTCGCCGCTCGCAGATCCGTCACTAACAGCGGGCTCTGCTCCCCAGTCGCCAAAAGATGTACCATATGATACTTCAGCTGTAGCTGGTGGTGTTTTCCAGCTGCCGCTGGACGATGCCTCAGCTGCAACAGTTGCTGCTCCCCAGCCGCCAAATTTGCAGCCCACGCATTAGCCGCTATGGTCGCGTCAGTGTCGTCTACTTGCACTTCGTCTTCCTGAGTCTCCTCAGCAGCGACTTTGATCTCCGTGCGACTAAGGAACTGGCGACCCATCTTGAACGTATCGGTTTGGTAGGATCGCTGAGGACGCTTGAACTCCTTGATGGATTCGTAAATACTGGGTGCATCAGTGGCGCTTGGGGTGACATTAGAGTTGTCCTTTGCGGTATCAGTATTCCTGATGAATGAAGTCTGAGCGGCAAATGGCGCGTCGTTATACATTTACGCACGGTCGCGAGCTTCATCTGGCCGCAGTCGCGGGCATGATGATGATCGTCCCAATGGAAGCATCTTCAAGTCTCATCCTTGTCTCTTGTGCAGTCCTTGACAATGTGGTACACTTCGTAGCAGAATCCGCAATGCCTCTGGACGGCCTTGTAGTCGATCATCTCTTCGAAGGCATTCTTCTTGTGGTGGTCGCGAAACAAGGTGGCAAGAACAAGGAATGACTGAGTGGTGTTGTTGACGCCCGTACCCTCTTTCAGAGAGTGATTCTGCAAGACGAGCATACCGCGGATCGCTCGAGACAACGGGACTGCCATGGTCTGGGGGTCGGTGGCACGACCTGACTTCATGGAACGCGGGTTGTCGATGATGGTAAGAAACGCTTCCAATTCCTGAGCACCGAGGCGTGTACGGTCATGATCCGCGACTTGTCTACTTCGAAGCGCTCGCCCCAGCTCGTGAACTTCCAACAGCTGAATTGGTCAACTAGGTACTGCACCAACTCGGCTTGCGCAGTGTATGACCAGGCATAGAGAACATTACCACCGAGGCTCTTTGCCATCAGCGAGCCAATTACCAAAGAAATCGATGATCTTTTGTTGCGCGAATACGGCATGAGCGTCTTTGCGGCAGGACATACCCATGAGCCTTCCTTGAGACCCAGATTGACAAGCAGTGCGTTACCATGAAGAGGCTGGTCGGTGGCGGGTTTTGCGGGTACCATCTTTGCCTCACCAGTTTGCTCATCTGTGACAGGCCTCTCTTGCTTCTCAAGCACGGGCTATTGACGGGACTCCTAAAGTCGCTCTCGTGACAAACCCAACGAACGAAATCACACATTCCGAAGTAGTCTGACTTACTTGTACGGAATGCTTCCCGAAGACGATCTATCCGCCGTGATAGTGCTGATTCACAGCATCACTGCAAGGACCCTACGTATCGTAATTCTCGGAGAAGCGCACCACGCAAGCCAACCCACCCTCTCTCCATCGTGTGAAGAGGGACTTCTGCAGCTGGTGAATCAAGGTGTCTGGGCTGCGGTTGCACTCTGGCAGCTCACTCACGACAACAGCGGGCTCGTTGGTGACAATGACGGGCTCGGCGGCATTCTCTTTCTCGCCTGCTGGCTCTGCCGATGGCTTGTCCTTCGCCTCTTTTTGCGCCTTGCTTGCGGCTTGGCGATTGGCGGGGTTCAGACCAAGCAGCGTGCCACCAAAGTTGTTCTTTGGCTTGGCTGTCGTATTTTGGTACTCTGAGAAGACAGTGGACAGGCACTGCTTGCTATCTCCCAGACGGATGTACGTCCTGGGGTGAGTAGTGGGCAAAAATGATCAAAGACGGCGACCCTCTCGATCGAGCTGCCTCGTTTAGGAATATAGCGTCGAACTTGGACTTTCTCAGCCAGAAATCCGCAGCGATCACCAACGTCGTCAGCACGATGTGTGCTCGCCCCATAGCATCGGCCATAGGCTCACTTACTACAAGGTACAGGATTTCTGCTCACTTGTCCTTCTACGTGTCTGGGACCAGCTTGACTTCTTCAATGCTGTGTAATAGAGCCAGGTACTCCGATTTGTTGTCTTCGAACTGCTGGCACGAAAGTTCGGCTAATGAGACGTCGACACGACGTTCAGCGAGCCGTTTTGGGTACACCTTACCAACGTTGCCAGTGATAGGCAAGACCATGCCGAGGATCGTTGAAGCAAGGCCGCTTATGTTGGGATCATATCGGCGAAGATCTCTTGGTAGGTTTACATACCTACTTGGGAGGTCGCTGCTCTCAGCTTTTGTGGAGTGGACACGAACTATGACAGTGGCTGATGATTGACCTTGGTGATGCCCATCTCGTTAGCTACCTTCTTGATCGTCCTCACCATATCGTTCACCGGCTTGTTCTGATCAACGATGTACATGACGCGGTCTAGGGGCTGGCTGGGATCTGTGGCCAAGGACTCTTCGGGCCTTTCAGTGCGAAGCTTCCTAGTTGACAGTGACCAAGGTCCTGGGTCTTGGTTGCTCTCCAGCTGCTCCATCCGCGCCTCCCACTGGTGAAGTCGCCCACAGCAGCTGGCTCTGTCTTCTCGTCGGACTGATCAGAGGTAGTGGTCTCGTGCAACATAGCTAAAGCAATCGCAGCAGCGAAGTGGAATTTAGCCTGTGCCAGGCGGGCTTTCGACAACCTTGACCTTCTTGGAGTCATCAAGCATCTTACGGAGCGCGGCCTTCTTATCCGCTGACAGCTCACGGCAGTAGTCGATGATGCGCGAAGGAAGGGTCTTGGCGTAATTTTGGTTGTGAACGGCTGAGAGAAGGCTGAAAGAGCGTTGAACTCTGCCCTCTAAGGCTTGTTCAAATCGCTGATCTTGATTGCGATCGGTGTGCCTGTTTGGTTGAGGAGTCGGTGCTTGAATTTCCGCTCGCTGAAGAGCTTGTCGTTTTCGCCGTGATAAGTTTCGGACATGGTCAGTCTCTGTGGCCATTTGGGCTTCCCGCCGTCACGACCCATGCGCGCGACGTGTCGATAAACAGCAACATCAGAGGGAATGAGGTCATCAAGTGAGCCAGCGTCCTTGATCCTGGTGAAGGACATACTGTAGTCAATTCCTTGTTTTCTTCTGCAGACACACCTGCAGCCGGGGTCTGCATCCAGGTCTGCGTCTTGAAGGAAGTCCCAAGTTGTCAATGTAATCGCGGCCTCGCTCTTGTTGTCACCGCAGACGGCCTCGGTCTCAGAGATTGTCTCTATACTTCAGGGTGGTGGAAGTTGGCTCGCAGCGTTATACAGCTCGCCGAGTCGCTCGTCCTAGAACGCCTTGGACTCGGCGCTCTCCACTGCGTTTGTCCTGGCCTCTAGGTGAGCGTCGACGAGCTTGTTTGCGATCAGCACCTCGTCCGAGAATTGATTCTTGACGAGTTCTGCGTCTGGGAGCTTGTAGGCGACCTGGGTGACTATGGATAGAGTCATCGGTCGAATCTTGGGGCAATGGGCATCAAGGACTCCGGCGCCTCACAAAACCCAAGTACACCCCTGATTCTCCACTGTCCTTGTGAATGGCCTGGGCTGTGCATGAGGTTCGCAGTAATGCCACTTGTAGTAGCAAGGTCGCTCAGCTGATCAAGGTGGTACTGACGCTCATCTCGAGTAGCATAGGCAAATGCAATCTTGTGCTGCAGTGCACCGTCAACCACGTCGTAGTCGCGTCTGGCGCCGACAGAAGTGCTTCCTCCAGAGCCATCTGGGTTTCCATCGGTCACATTCCTTGATGTTCTAGGAGATCCAAATGATGCCTGGGATCTTAAAGGCACCACCAAACTCGCCTACCCCACTTACCCGAGACCGTTGGACTGACCGCTTGCATTCGAGTCACAGGTGCCGCCTCTTGGCCATCGCGGTGTGAGACCGGACAATTACCAGTGACTGATCATTGACTTTGGCGATACCCATCTCCTCGACCGCTCTTTTTAGTGTCTCGGTGACTGAATTCGGCTGATCGATTTATACAACGTAATCTTGCGCGTAGATCTGGGTTTGCCATGAGGTGCCTTCTTTCACTGCGTGGTTTCCTCGTTGATGGTGGCAGCGGTCAAGACGACGGCGTGGCGGGGCACGTGTGGGAGTCAATAATGATACTGAACAGAAGTTAAAGATCAACATGGAACTGGACTCTCCTGGGAAGTGGGTTGAGTGCGGCAAATTTGCATGGAAAATACATACTTGGGACCGGGTGGTGGAGGCCTCTTGTGGATTGGACGTAACAGCCTTTGTCGAAGGTACTAGCCTCGGTCAAGTCTTGATCCATAAATCGATGACAGTTCCCCGCTGAATTTGGGAGGACGTTTAAGGGGGGATGGGGTAATAGACATGGAGCCAAGCGGTGGCCCTCTCTTGAATGGTAGAGTGCCTAAATCGGTAGTGCTGTGTCGAGAGTAGGGTGAGTCTGAGATGGTGATCATCCCAAAGCTGATTATCCCAAAGTTGTCCATCCCGAAGTTGACTATCCCAGAGTTAGTCATCGTCGAGGTGCCGTACGGTTTCCAGATCCCGAATCCATGGGCATGAGGCGGCGTTGATTGGGAGTTGACGAGGAGCTCCCTTCCCTTGCTGCCACCACACATAATCCACAAAGTCAAGCTGCGCAAGTCATCTCTCCTTCTTGCCCCTCCCCTGCTCCCCCCCTCCTGATACTTTGGCCTATGGGACGCCAATCGACACAAAGAATCTTTCGTCAAACACTCCTTCATCGACGACATCGCCAACCTACTCGTCAACATGGCGTCCGATAAGAAGGCCAAGGCCTATGCTAAAAACAAGGCCAACTTACTATTGTAGACAACTTCAAGTACAAGGTCTGTACGCAGGTGATACCTACTATTCGCGATCCTCGCACAGGACAGATTCTCGTTGAAGCAGGAGTGGGTGGTCAGTATATCATGTATCTCCCCTGCAACTGATTGCCACCGTCCCGAACCCTCTCACAGGCCATTTTCCCGGTATCGAATGGACGACTGATACGGATTGAATGCATATGTCTATCGCTATCTAACAATGCGCCCAAAGCAGATGGGTAGGTGATAGTCTACGCGGAAGCTCTAATAAAAATCCCAGCCTAGCCTAGCCTCTCTATGTATATATGCAAAACACAAGCCAAAAACATGTCATCATGTAGCTCATCAATCTTACAGCTTGCTCTTTGCCCGATTGTCCTTCTTCAGCAAATGCGGGCTGTTTGGGTGCGAGTCAAACACCATATCGTTGATCGGGTTGAGCTCACTGGCGCGGTAGAACATGTCCTCATAAACCTTACCGTCATACCGTCCCAGCGACGAATCCAGCTGCCAATCCGAGAACTTCCAAGCGTCCACCAACCGCACCGCATGCGGGCGCACATCCTCAAGCAGCTTCATCACCTGCTTCCTCGCCAGCGAGATCTGCTTGATCGTCGTCGCCGCGCTGCTGAAGAACTCACTCGCCTCCTTCTCAAGCGTGTGCAGCGCAAAAAGCTTGTACAGCAAATGCAGCACCGCCCTCGTCTCCGCATCGACACGGCCCGCGTCATTCGCCAGCGCATCACGGAACGACTTCACAACCATGTACTGCGCGTGCGCGGTGCTCAGCCGGTAAAAGTCGACAAGCAGCGAGTTCCAGCTCTGCTTCTCCTCGTCGCGCTTCTTGAGCGCGTCGAACGTCAAGTAAGCGACACGCCACGCGAACGCGTCGACGAGCTCGTCGTCCGAGCCCAGCACGTCGAAGGCTGCGCCGATGTCCTGCCGCGCGAGGAAGGCCTTGAGGAAGCGCGAGGTGTCGTTCTGCGCGGCCTTGCCGGTGAGGACGGCGCGCGCGGACTTGAGCAGGTAGCGCGCGACTTGCTGCGAGAGCATGTAGTTGTCGCCCTCCCAGGTGACGGTCGGCAGGTAGTCGGCGTAGTAGGAGCCGATGCCCGAGAAGGACGAGTAGCCGTGGCCGCCGCAGGCGCGGCGGCACACTTCGAGGCCTTCGGCTGCGACGGTGGAGGCGTAGGACTTGAGCGCGCAGGAGGTGCTGTGCAGGTCGGCGAGGAGGTCGGGCCCGGGCGAGGTTTCCTCAGGGCCGGGGCGGCGGTTGGCTTCGTTGCTGGAGGTGGAGGCTGCGGCAAGGCGCTTTTGGTTTTCTTCGTAGAGGTTGATCATGTTCCTGCCTGTGAAGTGGAGGGCGAATGTTGCTGCGAGCAGGGGCAGCAGACGGTATTGCACCATGGAGTAGTTGAGCACCTGGTTCTCGCCAACCTCGCCTTGGGCGTCTAGGTCTTGGAATTGGCGGCGCACGGCGCAGTAGCGCGTCGCGATTGTGACACCGCGGGCGAGGACGCTGCCGGACTCGAGGACGATGGTGCTGCGCACGTATGTGAGGGTGCCGTAGACAAGGGCAGGGGTCGGAGGGCGGGTGTATTTGCTGGTGTTGGGGTCGATGCTGGAGAAACGCGACAGCATGTTGACGTGGGGAATCTTCACTTTGTTGAAGAGAAGGAAGCCGTTGTCCATCTGGGGTGATGTTAGTCAAAAGCGGCCCGGGAGGAGGTGTAGTAGGCAAGGGCATATACAGTGTTGAAGCCAAATTTGGGACCAATGTCTCCGATATGGACATTCGGCAGGGGCTCGTGTGTCTTCAAGTCCCTGATGGGAACAATAAAGGGGTGTGGGCCGAGGGCTTTGCCGTTGACGATCAACTGGGCCATGACCGCTGCATAGTTGGCCACCTTGCCCAGTGTTCCAATCCACCACTTGGAGGCAGTGAGAGCCGGCGAGTGCAGTGTAAAGGTCTTGTCCTCTGGGTTCCACGTCGCCGTCGTCTCAAGACCTCTGACGTTGGAGCCGTGGCCCAGCTCCGTCTGCGCATAACACCCGATGATCTCGAACTTCTGCGCCCTCTCCAGGAAAAGCTTGTGCTGCTCAGGCGTGCCTTGCTCTCGTATCGTGGGCATGAACATCTTGTAGTGCATCGACAAGGGCGAGAACTCGCTGGCGACCTGGTTGGCGAGTTCGAACTCCTGCTGGGTCCATTTGTGCTGCTCGGTGAGCTGCTGGAGGCGCTTGCCCCGGCCCAAGGAGGTCAGAATCCGGTCTTCGCGCCCCTGGAAGTAGTTCTTGGACTTGTCGAAGGTGGGATCTGATGACAGGATCTTGACGAGGTTCTCCTTCTGTTGCAGCGTCTTCTTGGTGAAGAGAAAGTCGGCCAACTGGTCGACGTTCGCTTTGCTTTTCGCGCGCTCGCCGGCGAGGAGATCAGTTCCTTGCGGCGGTGCCGGCTTGAGCTGCTTGACCCAGTCTGGATTAGGAGGAGGCATATTGACGAATTTTGTGTGAAGGAAGAATGATGTGAGCGGTAAGCACCAAGGAGTGAACAGAAACAGGAGGAAGGAGAAGGGCTGGAAGGAGAAGGGCTGAAAGGAGACGGTCTGGACAATGCCATGGTGCGGCTACAAGTCATTATGTCGTCGACATCGGTGCGGAAAAGAAGCCGAGGTAAGTCTCAAGCGGCCAACGTTAGCATCAATGATGCCGCCGGTTTATCCGCCAAGATCCACAATGAATCATGGCCGACGGCCCACGAGGGATCCATGAAGGCGCCAATGGGGCGGAAAACGTCCAACTGCCATGTGACAGTTAGTGCGAGACTACACAGCCCTAGACAGCCTGCTGCAACTGTCTCATGTGGTCGCCGGGCTCGTGGCCGGTAGTCAAGTGTCTCCTGGCCACATCTGGCATTTCAAAAAGAAGGCAGATTCCTGTCAGCCTCGGCCGGTATCGGCATGGAATGTCACCACGTAATTATGGTCACTAACGGGACTGTATGGGGTTTCATGCTAGCACTTGTTACTGCATAGCCGAACAGCCGGGACCCGTTTCGTTGGTCTGGAGAAATAAGGTTTCTGGGGAATGAGGCTCGGCTCAGCGGGCTGACGAGGATGCGACCTCAACCCGACTTCACATCTTCCTCGGCTTGCCTCGTTTTGGCTGCACTCTCACCTTCTCTCCACAGAACACGATGCCCATATTGAAACTCTCACCATGAGCTGTTTGTATTCTCTAGAACTTCACTCATCCCCCTCCACAAATTGATACCACAATGACTTTACATGTACTACGTACACCGAGTGGCTGTCTCCCCCTACACCTGGACCATCAAAACCTCTCCCATATTAATCAATTGCAAGCCTTTGTCAAAAGGACAACTTGATTTGCTTATAACTGTCACAAAATTTTCATTGGGTAGTGTGCCGTTCAACGTTCTGCATTAGGGATTTCTTTGGTGCTAGCAAAAGTCTGAGGTTAGAAGAAAATCTCTTCAAGTGGCTATATCCTGGCTCCTGATCTGCCTTATAGGTACTTTACAGAAGTAGACACTAAGTTGCTTGCCCACAAACTCTTTATCTCGAGGCTGTGATCTCCTAAACTTCTCTACACAAAACCCTATAGTTGCTTTATGATGTTATGCATTCTCACACTTAAATATGGGTGGCACGTTGGCAGGCTAACAGATTGGCAGACTCTGTGGCTGGTCCATGTAAAAATGCCACGAATCTTTGCCTCCGCCTCAATGCACATGACAGGTTGCGGTACGAGGGTACATATATTGACCTCAGAAGACATGCCTATATTGAAATTTTCTGCCTCTTCAGCTGAAATCTTTACTGTGTTATGGATATTGAGTCTGTCGAAGCTACTCTGTTCGTCACCTCAACGAACACCTATTTCCTTCCTGAGGAGTTGGTCACATTTCTGGTGAATCGAGCTACGAGCTGCAGGTATACCCACCCCAAAGCCAGTGTTCTTCTCAATTCAGACATATCGCCCACGTGACCACCTCGAGCTCTACAATCAATAAATCCGACTTCCTTGGAAAGGGGACCTGCAGGAGACCTCCTGATTCTGTTACCTTCAGCTTCCTGGCACTGACAACCCGCCTCACCCCCTCTTATATCACTCATCATTTGCGATTTCCCATGTCCAGTGAGCGATCACAATCGCAACCACCAACAGTGCAGCAGAAGATGTGCTTCCTGCTTGCCTTCATGGCCTTGCTTAACTTGATGTCCAGCGTTTCTGGCGAGGCAAGTCCTCCAAAAACCCCTACCTTAAAGACTCCCAGAGTCGGTGGAGACTCAAATGTGGCACGAAAGAACTGATCATCCCTAGACTCAGATTCCTTCCGAGGGCTCCTTCATCGGACTCAACCAAAACGGCGACAACATCACCTACACCGTCAAGCCTATGTCCTGGGACCTCTACGTACCCGGCATCATGGAGCAGCACAACTTTACCGGCACGGTCCAGGACGTCTATGCTCACGTCAAGAACTAACCCAGGTATGACTGGCCCATGCCCGCGTTGTACAACGACACTACTGGTTCTGAGAACGGGTCGTTCATGTCCGACTCTTCTGCCGACAACTCACGCAGGACATCTGGAAAGATCGCTTGCTATGCATTCGCCAATGCATACAGCGGCTTCATCGACGACGGCATTTCCTATCTGTACGGTGTTCCTAGTCAGCCTGGCAGTGATGCTGGCTCAGTTGCCTGTGGTCGGGTTTCCTGCAGCTACAATGCCGGTATTTGGTGGTGCAATGATGTAAGTCCCTCAATACCCTCATCCACAAACAACAGGAATGTTGCTGAACAATATTCTAAAATCCATATCCCATCACATTCAGCAACTACTCCGTGATCGCTGATAGTGCATATGATGTCGCCAGACAGAATTGGATGGGTGGATGCACTTTCCGCTCAGGTGCGTGGTTCACGAGTGGTCAGGTCTTTCAAGAGGGTACTTGGAACGTTATTGTCGCTGGTCAGGCTGAGGGATCCTGCTAGAGTAGGTTTGCAAGCCTGGAAGACGGCCAGGATAGGAAGTTGACTCAATTTTCGCGTTGGTGGCCGAGACTGTCAATGAATTATCAGCTTAGATGTTAGATATAAATGCTCAGGTATGGTTCTAGACATAGAATTAAAAAAGCTCCAATACAAGCTGTGGTGCTGACGACTAATGAGGCTGAAGTCCAAAGTCTTCCCTCAATCCTTGACCATGCCCATGTCACGGTGAAATGGTGTCACAGAAGTTGAAATCACACAAGCTGAAGGACGTTCAGAATAGCAAGAATCGAGGCAGAAAATGAACTATTGGAATAGAATTGGACTAGGTTGAGAATTGCATTTATCAGTCCTCAGGGTTGGTGCTAAAGCCCACTACCCGCGCCACAAGACATAACAGCGCACCACAAGATTTGCCTGGATCCAGCTTGTTTGTTGGTGCTCTTTTCCATTTCGTTTCTTATTCTACTGTCAGGTGATGACTTTGGATTCTACTTTCATGTTACGCTCCCTTTGAGCTGCATCTGTTCTCCTCGAAGCGCTTGATCTGAACATCTTGGATCCTTCCACACTACTTCAATTGTTTTGTGTTCCTTTTGAACAGCATCGTCTTTGCAGGTCCTTTCAACTTTCGCTTCTAAGCTTGAACCAAAAAGCAAACAGCAAGTCAAGATGAAGCTCAACTACTTTGCCTCCGCCACTGCTCTTCTGGGCTACGTTTCTGGTGTTGCTGCCCAGCAGGTTTGTCCTGAAATCTCTTACCCTCTTTTACGCGCTCGCCCTTGCTCCCGCCTTCCTAATGCGACTACGTTTCCCGTGCGCAAAAGCAAACATTGACCAAAATCCCCAGCATCAGCGCCTCCCCTCCAACGGCACCATCATCGCGCCCAACGCCCTTGGCAACAACCGCACCTTTACCGTCACCGAGCAGACCTGGGTTCTGGAAGCTCCGCCCCACGTGCCCAAACACAACTTCACCGGTACCGTCCAGCAGGTCTACGCGCACATTTCGGCCAACTATCCCGCCTACGAGTGGCCTGGCCTCAATGAGGACAGCAGTGCCAACATTGAAGACCCTGAACCGGGCACCGTCGAATGCTGGCGCTGGAAGGCGTGCACCCTCGGCGCCGCGCTATCTGGCATCCGGTACCTGAAGGGCGTACCTGGCCAGCCTGGCAACCTGGCCAACTCGTGTGGTCGCGTGTCGTGCAGCAACGACTGTGGCATCTTTTGGTGCAACGACGTGAGTGCTTCAACTGTGTCCCATTCTTGATTGTTGCGTTTCCGCAGCGAGGTTCACTGTTGAATCGCATCTGGATGAAGATTAACGATCGCTTTGCGTTTAGAACGACTTCGGCCTGCAGCTGCCCTCCTTCAAGTGGATTGGCGACTACGCCAACCAGATCCAGAAATCGTGCGACTACATGGGCGGCTCTGACACCATGACTTTTGGTCAGTGCTTCCATCCCACTGAGGGATGGAACGTGATCCTGGCGAAGCCTGCGTATGTATTATCCGCGCCTTCCGTGCTCCCCATTT
Organism: Plenodomus libanotidis; assembly: GCA_022609195.1. NCBI lineage: Eukaryota > Fungi > Ascomycota > Dothideomycetes > Pleosporales > Leptosphaeriaceae > Plenodomus > Plenodomus libanotidis. Next base: position 134,447 of record JAGKQA010000044.1, read on the forward strand.
CTATCTCTCGCTTTTACGTTCAAGAAGACCTCTCAGATTGACTGTAATACAGACAGCACTGCTGATCATCAGCTGTTATATTGCTTGTGAAGCTCAAGCGGACAAATGGAGACACGTCCCACACTGGACGAATTGCTGGACCCAAGCTCAAGGCAAGTCCACACACAGTCAATATTCAAAAGAAATGCGTGTTACTAATGTGAAAGGGTGTGTAGCAGGCCAGATTAGAGCTCTGGAGGTATCTTGAAGGCAAAAAGGCGTTTGGAGACTTGACGAGTGCAGCATCTCGCGACTACTTGGCCAAGGGGGTAGGAAAAGCTCAGCGGTCAGTGCTACAGCGTATTGGATGAGAATGATAAACTACGCATGAGCGATGCACCAACTTCCTTTATAAGTTTCCTCATTGGTTTGGACGGATCAGCTGTAGGATTATGAGGACTTTGCTTAGTTTGGCCTGCACAAGAGCAAATAATAAGATGGCTACACAGTTTTACCCGCTACACACCGAGGTTCGTTCTGGTGAAGTATGTCTCAAGTAGTCCCCAAAACGCACGCATCAGACACGGGTGGCTGCTCCGGACATGTCCTTCTCAAAGGCCAGTTTTCGGCGTCTGCCATCGTGGATGCCTGATACATTTGAGCGTTTGCTGCTGACTCAACGTTTGGGGAGGTTTCTGGTGCATTCTGTTTGATGCCCTAGTCAACTCATCTAACAATCAGCAGCTCTGCGGCTATCCGCTGTTTGGACAAAGAACGCGTCCATTGACCCGCATCATCTGGCACACTTCCAACAAAATCTCAGACATTCTTCAAGACACTCAGATCTTCCATCCAGCTCAGTGAGTTCTCTGATTTCTTTCGCGGACAGTTCTCGTCATTGAGTCGCTGTCCCTTTTCATTTGCCGCGTCGCTGTACTTAATCCGCGGCCGCATCACAGCATCGTTTCCCGACACAGGTCTCACATTCTCCAGAGGCAGACAAACAACGCTCCAACAGACTTGAACTCCATTCTAGACTGTGAGACACAGTCCTTCCAGTCAAAGATCCAAGAAGCCCTCAGCTGCTCGGCGTCTCCTCTCGCTTCAAAACCACACTGCTGTGGTGCCCTCCCGCCAGCATGGACTCTCTCGAAGCCTCTCTCTTCATCTTCAAACTGCTCAGGTGAAGAATAACACATCCCAGAAGCCTTCACATGCCTTAGCTTACAGTCGTAGTATTCTTTTGACCTTTCTCGACAGCGCGACGGCCAAGCTTTTGGCACTCCCCATCTCGGATCTCTTGCTGGCCCTCTCTCGGTCCGCTCACGACCAGGCTACCAAACACAACATCCACACAGTTGAGAAGCAGGAAGAAGCGCCTGTTCACGCCACAGGAAAACACGTCGCGGAAACATCTATTCTGTCACCAAACTGCTGTGCACTCGTCACAGCACCGTCTCTGAAAGGAGTCGAGGAGCTTCCAGGCCTTTGTCTCCAACTCAATCTTGTCATATCCACGTCAAGCGATATCAACAACAGTCACTCGAAATCTTCCTCGCTGTCTCTGACCAGCCTCGACTTGAGTGCTGACACAGGAAGCGCGGTTGGCACATCTAGCTCAACCCACACCGTACCACCTTGCACAAGCTTCGAAGACATGACAGCGAACCACGAGCAGATGGACGGAGTAATGGACGAGCCCAGCTTCTGCTTTGAAGAAGTGAGCCACATACAGGCAGACGTGATTAGCAATGCCGACTCGGAGGCTTCCAGCGGCTTCGATGATGTTATCGCCAACACAAGCAGCAGCACGTCACTGGTTGTTTGCTTGGAAGCTCCAAGCTTGATCGGACCAACTGCCAATCTGGAGCTGGGCTCCACCAATACTGACACTGCTGAGCGGTACTGTGGCGACGTGTTCGACACCTCGCCCGACTCGATCGACAGTAACGAGCCTTCCGATTTCAGGCAGGGCAAGCCAGAGCAGTCCATCGGAGGAACACCCCAGTCAACTTTGAGCCACCGACGCATGACATCTAGCTACTCCACCAGCTCCACCAGCTTCAGTACCATGACCTCCGGGTCTCCCGATTCGGAGCAGGACAATAGCACTTTCGAGAAGACCATTGGCCCAACATCCAAATACAACACGTCGTGCGACACACGCGTCCCGTTCGAGCCCGAAACGCTCGTCTCGACTGCACGAGCCCAGGACAATCAACCCATGAGGGTGATAAGGCTGTCGTCCGCGGACTATAGAGCCATAGTAAGGAGCGTCCTCGAGGACGAGATGGAAAAGCAGCGTCCTGAGCGCGAGGAGGTTTGTGGATCCGAGGCCGCACAGAACGGTCAGGTCCGCATGTACAGGCCGAACCTGTACCAGATCGCGTCGCTGGTCCAGGAAGAGGGCAAAATAGCAGACAGCAAACCCGACGCGAGTGTTTCCGACAACCTGAAGACCAAAATTGCGGCTGCGGTTGTCGACAACGGCTTCGACCCGGAGCTAATGCGGCAACACCAGACCTTCTACAAACAGCGCGGGGAGAGAGCGGCCAAGAGGAACAGCCAAAAGACCAGAAAGGCAGGAAAACGGAAGGAGAAGAGCAACCGAAAGACCAAGGAGCCGGAGAAGCCGACAAGGGAAAGGAGCATGAGCAACCAGCCTTCACCCTCACTCGAGCCGGTGCTTGTGAAACAGACTTGTCGACAGCTTGACGACTCGACGAAGGTGGCACCGAACGTCAAGGTCATTGAGGCTGTCAAATCGGACAGCCCATCTACGACAACGAAAATTGAGCACCTGCGAGAGAGACTGGTCGATGCGGGCAAGCAAATCGCCGCCTTGCCACGTGTGAAGAACCCGTCCATCTCTACTGATACCATCAATGGCGAAAACATGGCCCAAATGGACTGTAATTTCGGCAACGCCGATTGTAGGCGCGCTCCAGTCGAAAGTTCAATAGCTACTGTGGCAATGCCTGGTCTCGCCCCGCAACATGCTCACCCAGATGCAGTTGCTGCCAGGGATCCCGAAAGCACTGAATGCGACGTGGTAACAGGGCTCTCTGTCGACCACAAAGCCTTTGGCGAATGCGCCGAGGTAACGGACGACGCGAGTACGTTAAGCCTTTCAAAGTATCACCTCGCTGAAGCATTGATCAAGGAGATAATCCTGCCTGGCCCAAGCATTGCCGTACCTGCAAACGACGAGGCCTTGCCGTGGCCACCGCACGACCCCGAGCCGCACATCTCGGGCTGCCACGTGGGAGCCCTCGCCACCATTGAGCTCAAGAACGATGATGCCGTGATAATCAACAACGAGTGTACAAAGTCTTCGCTGATCGATGTCTCGGAAACCGTACACAACACAGCAACCAAGACTTCTTTGGATGCAGCCAATATCGCCGTGGCGAGTCCAGATTCCAGCGTCACTGGCGTCACCTCAGCAGACCCGTTCGACCTCGAGGCCTACGCGCACAAGCTCCTCACTCGTTCGCTGCGAGACCGACAGCGTGGATTCTGCGATCAACAGCAAGTCACGGGGCCATTCGCACCACAGTCAACCCGTTCCGAGCCGTGGATCTACGACGCGTCGATAGTCCGTTGCCAAATGCAGCCCCAGAACAACGGTCCCGATTCATTCACGGACCAGCTTCCCGAATACTGCTCGCCTTGGTTCCCATACCAGTCTCACGCAGGGTACTCCCAGCCGCAGCAGTGTTTCGACCAGCAGCATCATTTAGACCAGCCGAGCGACCACGACAGCACCGCAAGTCCCGTTGTGATGATAGACTGGAGTCCGCCGTACGGACGACTTCCGCCGCAGATAGCTCCACCCCTGAACTTCAACGACTTTCGCCGGATGCCGATGGTTTACGGAGAAGGTCCCGCAGTGCCGGATCCAGATTTCGAGCAGATGCGGTGCTGGGCCGAAGCTGGGTATTCGGACAACACGCCATGAAGAGCGTGATACCAGCAACCGCTGGTGCGCGCGGTGGAGGAGGCAGTATCCTGTAGCTAGCTGTCGAGCGCCGAACTTTCTCGTCAGAAGCGGATGAACATGGTCGTCAGAAGATATTGGGTTTTGAGGAATTTCGGCTTCCGGTACAGACTATGCCCATGCGGTCGGGCAAGACGCAGGACGCCGAGGCCCTGCCATATCTGGCAGCATTGAAGTTCAGAGAATAGCCCATATGGCGTTAGGAAGAGCAGTTCGAAGACTCATGATAGCGGTGGTTGTTCACGTGATGCTTCGTCAAGCAAGCGCAAACGTGGTTGAAACTTTGAAGTTAATATCCGGGAATAACAAAAAGTGTAACAACCGGGACATCGTGATCACGCTGCCCCTGCCTAACAAAGAGATCGACAGGAAGATCGCCTCATTTGGGCACCCCGAGTCAGCGACCTTTGAAGATTTGCCGATGGTTTCGACATTTGCATGGTTGGCGATCGGGAAACTCACAGGGTTGCATCCCAGGGGCTTTGACGCCCCCCTTCCATCCTTCCTGGCCTTTCTAGCGCTGCAGTGAACGGGCAACAACGCTTGTCAGCGGCACGCCACTGTAGCACACAGACCTACAGGCCCGGCAGTGCGTGGAGAAAACGATTCAGGGTCCAATCTTACGCTTTGGGTGTCGTCATAGGGTAGCGGAGGTTGTGTTTGCTTGGACGTTGGGAGGGCAGATCAACCTTTTGGCTGCTCGTGCTGGCAAACCCTTTCGGGCCGGGATAATTTGGTCAAGAGGTTCGGATTAGTCAAGAGGGTGGTGGGTGCGAAAGTGCCCAGCGATATTCCCAATCGTGCTATTGTCCGAGCTGCTTCCCAACGTCATCTGAGTCGCTCTTTGTGACACCCCCTACGGCGAGCTTAGGTCTGGGAGTATACGAAGCCAGGCCTTTTGCGACCGGATCTGCGGTAGGTCAAGATTGCAAATTTAATACCATATCGCGACCAGCCTGCAAAAACATTCCACCTGAAGCTTTATACTTTCCGTGGCTCCTTCCACCGATCCGCTGCGCCAATGGCGCTCTTCAAGCAGCATATCGCCACCACAGCGCAACCGCAGAAAGCATCCCCCTTCTTCGACCGCCTGCCTTCCGAAATCCGTCAGAAGATCTACGAAGAGCTCTGGAGCTTGCACGATACGAGGTGGCACGTCCACTCACTCAGCGGCCACAGTATACCGGGGCCGGTCTTCCCCTGCATCGTCACACCGGAAGAGGAGGACATCCGCTACAGCAGATTCCAGGCGTCGCTGAGCGAGGATATTGGTATCTGGGAATCGAGGCTACGATCACCATGGAATGCACATTGGAAGTGCGCGGAAGCGGCGGCGGCGAAGATGTCCAAGCTGCGGAAGAGGAGGATAATGCCGACGGATCCCATCAGATTTCGGCCGCTAATGCTTGCGGGTCCGCTGCTGGTGTGCAAACAAATGTTGGTGGCCTTAGTAGTGTAGGCCGAGAACCCACTCACTGGCTAATGTTCACCAGGTACCTTGAGAGCATCGCCTCACTCGAAGACACCTTTACTTTCTGTTTCACGGATATCGTCGTGGCAAGAGACTTCTTGGCGAAATACTCGACGCGAAAGAATATCCGCAATATCGATATCAGCCTCCGCATCAAACCAATCATCACAGAACTCTACTATCCAGGCCCCGATGACGAGCCACAGCCTCATATCGGTGGCCTTGCTATCACATCCAAGAACAATCCTTGGGAGGCGTTGTGCCGCCACCTGTCCTCCATGCCCAAATTACGCGAGCTTCAACTTCGACTCGATTCAGAAGACCTCAGGCCGTGGCATAAGCGAGTGAACGAGAAGAAACTATTCGAACAGCTGTATCAGGTTGTAGCGCGCAAATTCGTGCTGAACCTACCCGACCTTCCAGTGAATCGTGAGACCCAGGGGCTGCCCGGGTGTTATCTTGAGGGCGAGGCCCTGGCGAAAGCACCCTTCAAAGTGATCAGAGGTCCACGACCAAACAACTGGCAATTGCATCTATCACGAGTGAGTACATCCCAGGCAACTCGCAGATCCAACTTGTCAGAGACAGACCACACGTGGGCTGAGGGGTCAAATTATCTATGACACACGTTGGTTGACAATTGTGTTTCTAGATATCGCACGTCCTTCCAGAGAATTGGAGCCACACATTGTTCAACCAAGTCCGAGAGAAGGTCTGGGCAGTATGACATGCATGCGGAGCTATTGCTCCTGCGGCTACAACAACCGAGAGCCCGATGCAAGTGTGAGACGAGGTCTCGGGCATGATATGGAACATGGGCAGTGCCTACAACGGATACTGCTCGAGGTGCAACACGGCGGCCTGGTGATCATCTCGATTGTGCTACGCAGGGTCAGACAATTCCGTTCAAGAATGCCGACTTTTTCCACAACCCAATTAGTAGTGTCGTGGTACAAGTGTCCGGCTCATGGTCTTGCCGAGCTGTGGCCTGTACAAATCGGCTTAGGTGGCCTAGACGCTCGGAGGGATTTCTTGCGGGTGGCTCCGTCGCCACGGGTTCTTGAACCTAGTGTCTTCATGTATTATTGAAGCTGGTCTGCTACCGCACGCAGACCTGTCTTGGACTGGTCTTGAACCCGCCGCCAACAGAGTCGAATGTGGCTGCCATTCTCCTGGCAGGCCTGAAATGTGTATTTTAGCGACTAGCACGACAAAGCTGTCTTCACACCAACCGTGCGGCATAACCACATGGCCCCATCTTGGTCGCAACACTCTCACTCCGATGTGAAATCATCGAGCTGCAGCCTCATTCTCCCGACGGCGGCTGCACCACCTGCGGTACCAACTCGACCCAGTAGCCCTGCGCTAGATGTCAGCGGCGCCAATCTTTGTGTTCAGTCTTGTAAATATCACCTCCCTGGAAATACTCATCGAGAGAACAATCACTTACATCAGGATCCTTCACGAAAGCAAGCTGCCGGAAAACATGCTTATACCCCTCAGCCACAACGCCGGCTCTCCCCTCCACAACGTCCCCAGGCACAGCCATCGTCTCCTCCCTCGCATCCCCCAAAGGCTTCACCACCTCATACCCAAACTCCCTCACCCTCTCCACCGCCTCCGCCACATCCGGCACAGTAAACCCAACATGGCCAAATCCTACGCTCGCCGGATTGCCAGCATAGTCATTGCCCGAGCTGTAATCCAGTGAAGAGTCCGCTGGTATGTGATACAGTTCCAACAGCCCCTTTGATGTACCTACGCTTGCGATAGTAACATCCCGCGGGCCAAGGTAGTAAATCGTCCAGGGCCCTGTGTTGAAGACAAAGACGATGTGCAAGCCGAAGCAGTCGTTGTAGAAACGGAGACTCGCCTCGGGGTCTTTAATGCGTATCATGAGGTGGTTCAGGCGCCAGGAAGCTGTTGTTGGCGAGGACGGACGGGGTGGGGGGACGATGTGCTGGCCTGCTGGGTAGGGACCCGCGGGCTGGTTTGGGTTGTTTGTGGGCATTTTGGAGGAGAGGCATGGATTATAGGGCAAGATGGAATAGGCTCCTGATACTGATGCCTGAGTGTCGATAGAAGGCGACGATGAGAAGGATGAAGGGCTGCAAGATGCGGGGGAGTTGCGGAGAGGTTTTGCCGGTCCCAACGGGGAACAACTTGGTGAGGGTTCCCCCCACAAAATCTGTGCATAGTAGCGATGTCCTCTCGGCTGTTGCAAAGCCCTCAAAAATACATGCACTACGTCCATTTACATGTTGCATGAACGTTAGCGCTCGAGATTTGACGGTATTGGGCCTCGTGTTTGGGAGCATACTCAGCCCGAGGCTGTAGATTTTCTTTTCCAATTTTTTTTTTTCCCACGCTCTTACGGCGAAGACTCGCCTTTTGACAAATATGCAGCGCTAGGCTTTCATTTCTGTGAAGTCACATACTGCGTCCTGGCGCTCTTGACTTGCTTGCAGTGTGCCCGTGTAAATATGCACGTCTGTGCACATAGGCGCGTAAATGTCAAAGGAGGCAGTGTAAGTAATCAGATCCACAATGTGTACAGGGAGTCACCCGGAAATAAATGCTTCCGCATATCCAGAGCAGACGCGCTTATGGCGGATCTCGTTGCGGCTGAGCATCCATTCTTCTTTCTCGCGTCTCCGCAAGTGATTCGCGGAATGGGCATTCAGCTGAGAACAACGCAGACCGCCCAACCGTCAGCACTAGTCTGGGCTGTGCAGCGATCTTTGATTTTTGCTGTGACGGTCAGTCTTTTCGTTCCCCGCGTTCGCTGCTTGCGTTTCGATCTTGTAAGCTAAGATGCTATTACCCGACGCCACAGTTGCATCGCGTGGTGCGTTGGGGCTATTTCGAGCACTGCTCCTACTGCTGCTGGTGGGCGGCTTCCCGGACACTGTCAAATTTTCGAACAACATGGCTTTCCACAGGGTTGGGGAACGCAACGATCAGCAAGTCTGTCTTCATCCTTGATTAGCTAGCCAGCTCATGGCAGGATTTGCCAACAAAGTTTCTGGCTGCCTACAGCAACGCCGGAGTCCGGGATCTGCTTCCTGCCGGAGTCCACGCTGCGCCACGGACAGAAAGCCGCTACGACCGGCCGTAGCCTGATCCGTTCTTGTGGAGGAAAGGTATTTTGATTCAGCTGGGAGTATGCATTTCAGCATGGCAGGCCTCTCATATATATCCTCGTACTCCCTCGTAAGCTGTGACTTACGCTGTCCCTTTTTGTCCCGCCGCATCACCACATATCCATGACAGCAGGCTCTTGCATCACCATGTCCAAGAGATCCGTATACTCCACAATCAGCCCGCTACCCGCGGGCCTTTCGCGCGAGGTAGTCCTTGACTTTTTACACAACCACACGGAAATGATCGACTTGAATCCGCTGGTCATCGAGCGTCACTTCATCAACACACCCAAGAATGTCGACTTCGAGGAGAGGAATTGTGTGTGGTACTCCATGACGGACAAGATAGACTATCTCCCGGGCGGCAAAGTCTCAGGTGACATCTCGTACACGTGCTGCTTTCACGACTTGAAGAATGGCATACAGACGCACTGCAGGGCACCGCTAGGCGTTGACATCCGGAACAAGTGGACACTGAATGGCTCATTGCCCGGCGAGCCTCCGGAGGCTGTTGAGCTGGGCATGAATGTGCCTGCCTCCGGGCTGTATCTACGGGAGGACACCGATTTGCGCTGCAACATTCTCATGAGCAATTTTGTGAAGAAGAACCTCAAGAAATCCCATGCAACGCTTGTCAACGCGCTGGTCGAAAAGGCAAGGCACGTCGAATCAGCTGCGTCAAACCATGCCGGCGCCGGTAAAAGCACATCCACACTGCGTGTTGACCAAGAATTGCCACTCGCTTGGTCGCCACCGAAGCATGCCCCTGTTCAGCTCAACGACATTCATCAGCGCCAGAACTCGAACATCTCAAACACCGATTCTACGACACAAAATAGCCACGCCACCCCAGTCTCGGACCCAACAATCCGTTACAGCCATACAAGCTCATACAGCGTCCCACAGCCCTACCGCGCGCCATCACAGCACAGTTCCCAGGCACAAATCCAGACCACAACACCAGTACTACGCATGCCATCCCAGCACAGCTTCGTAGCGAGGCCATACTCGGTGCATCCCACAGCTCTCCACGCCCCCGCGCGCTCGCCGCCACAACCACACCAAGAATTTAGCCGAAGCTCTCTCCCATACCCAGATGTCCCATATCCAGAAGATTCAGACTTCCTCATGGAGCCACTCCGCGTAAGCGGCGGCACACGCAGTCGCGCCACCAGCGACGCTTCTCCACCCAGTCTGGCATCGTCCTCGTGGAGCAGCAGGGGTAGCAGCGAGCACGAGCATCCCATGTACCCGCATCTGAGTCCGTATTCCGCCTTCACCGACAGGAGCAGCTCGCCGGATGAGCCGCGAACGCCCGAAGCGTCAAAGCCGCATGTAGCTAGGAAGGGGTACTTGTTGAATGATCTGGATCACCCCGAGGTGCTTAGGCCTGGCAGTGGAAGGTTGAGTGCAAGCTTGCGAGGGCTGTTCATGGCTGAGCTGGAGTGAGAGATTGTGTAGTTCTGCGATTTGGTTCGGTGAACTGGACCGGACTAGTGAAGGCGCTTTTGATTCAGCATAGATACCCTTTAGACTATGAGAAATGTTGCTTGGCCCTCAATCTCAATATCTCCAAATATGACGCTCAGAATTATCAACTATAAGACAGCCGCATCCGCCCCCAGACTAGGAATGCGGACTCTGGAACGACCCCATTGATGCTTCTCCATCGTCGGAGCGGACTGTCTGCCGAGTATTGACCGGCCAGTGGCTCCTAGGCTTCTTTGACTTGCAATTGCTTCTCAATGTAACACGGCCACGAGTGGGGAGCAACGGTGAAATACGCCTTCCACTGCCATTCCTGCTCTGGAGTTACTTGGCGGACTGTATAGTCGCGCACCAATGTCGCGCAAATTTTAGAAAGCTCGATTTTCGCAATGTTCTGTCCTGGACAGGACATGTACCCAAGTCCGAACTGTAGGTGCTCTCACGGTTAGTAGAGTTCCTACGTTCGACACCAATGTCCACATAAATCCGGACCACTACGACTTACAGGCATGTAGTACTTGTCCAGAACCGAAGAGTTTCCCTCTAACCATCTCTCGGGCCGGAATTCGCGGGCATCCGGACCCCAGATCTCTTTGGAAAGGTGAATCACCCAAGGGTTGACTGACAAAGTCGTGCCCTCACAGAAGAACTGGCTCCCGATAGTGACGCCGCCCTTGCCCGCAACTCGCGAGAGACCCATCGGTGCCGGGTTGAACACACGTAGCGCCTCCTTGATGCAGGCTTGGAGGAGAGGGAGCTTCTGCGCCTCTGCAAACGACACCACACTCGCTCGTTTCTTTGCGCGTGGGGTAGCTGCCGCGCCATCGACCTCGGCTTTCACTCGCTCCCATAGATCTGGCCGCCGGATCATGTGGTACACGAATGACTGCAGCCCCGTCGCCACAGTATCTGCACCGGCAGCAACGGCGTTGGTAGCAGCAGTCTGGATCTCAGTGGGCGCCATGCGGTCGGGATGCTGCTCAAGGTAGCGGAGCCAGTGCGCCACGATGTCGAAGCGTGCGTCCGGGTTCTTCTTCCGCTCCGCGATTGCAGACTTGACCGTGTCGATAATATGGCCCGAGGGGACAATACCGAGCCAGGTGACGATTGGGTTCGAGAGGAACACAACGTGAAACCACTGCATGTAGCCGCCTACGGCCACGTAAATGTTATGGCTGAGAGAGTTGGCGATGGCGCCGCCGACATCCTGGCCAGTGCGCAGAAAGCCAAAAGACCTGGAAAAGACGATCTCTGCTATGATATCAGACGTTGTGTATGTGAAGAAGCGATCGAGGTTGATGGCTTTGTGTTCGTCGGCATGTTTGTTGAGCCAGCCAAGTAGCAGCTCTATAGCGTCGTCGATGGCGGGCTCAGACTGAAGTATATTGCTCAAGAGGTAGCCCGCGGCGAGATGCCTACTCAACTCGATCTTAGTGGCTGGGTCTGTCTCGCCCATAGCATTCTTGTAGCGGCGGTCAGGGAAGTGTACGATCTTGTACCAGTCACCCTTGCGTAGTGTCGTAAGAAGTATCTTCCTGAGAGCGTCCGGATGGCTGACGCTCACCTCGTTGGGCGCTATGCGTACAAAATGGCCAACTTGGTCGTGAAGACGCGTCAGCTCCAAGTTCTGGTCACCTTTGAGGATTCTGTTCATGTGCCAAAGACGTGTGAATGAGGCTGTGAATGGGCCGGGGATGTCTTTCAGCGGAGACAACAGTCGGCGCCAGACACAGAGACCAAGGAGAGATGCGAAGAGCGAGCCCAGAATCTGCAGAGCTGCAGCAAATTTGAAAGGAACCTCGCATGTTGTGAAATCCATCGTATTATTCATTTTGACTTTGCAAACTCGAGGTTTCAACGCCAGCTCGTCGCAGAATGTATTGGATGATGAGTCTCTGATCGGAGCCAGACTATCAGAACAATTGCCGTAAGCATGCAGCCGCTCACATGCGGGTCACTTCATTCGATGGAGAGCAACGAATACTCCACTTCGGTCAGATCTCTACTTTATAAAGCGGTCGAGCCGAGGTTTTGAATTCAGGCAAGCTGGAAAAATAGCGACTTCGTCCTGCTGTGTAGGATTCGCATGATTTCGCCTCCAATCGACAAGCACGAGACACTCTGGATGCTGGACCACATAGAGGTACAGCGCGTCAACGTATCCTGTAAGACGACTTCCGATACTGGATAGATCTCCAGGTGTCGTCGATACTAGTAACTCGCAAGGACTGTGCTGTGGAATCTGTGCCTTCTTGTCTTTGCGTATGCTATGCTTAAAATGAACCAAGTCTCTTCCTCAGCCACAAATGCACGGAGGTCTGACCTTTGCTTTCGGAAAGCTCTCAAGAGTGCCAGCGTTTTGAAGTCAGCCCCACAAACGACAATGTTTAAAATCGCCGAGTCACCAAATTGAGTGCTAGCCGTCGCAGTACCCTCTCCGGCGCTCGTGAAGACGATATCTAGACAGTATTAGCACCATTGAGCCTCTCCTCGTGTCCACCGTGAGGCGCTTTGTCTTGCTTTGGATCCAAACTTGTGACGTCTTTGGAGCACTTGAATGTGGCATCATAAACCTAAGGTGTTCTTGAAGATTCAAGGCTGTTTGTTATCGTTTGCAAGAGGGCGGGGCCGGATTGTATGGCTCAATTAAAGTCACTCCCGCTTTGTAGCCGTCTGATCTTGCGCTTCATACCTACTACCTACTAGGTAGAGTCTTTGCCGAGTGGTTCCTCAGCCTAGCTTCCAAATCCGCGATGCGCTGCTCGTAACTGTTGAGCTTGTTTGAGGCGCTCAGGTATTTGGGTCCTAGAACATCGATGTAATTCACGCGTCCGAGAGCAGCGATGTCGGTAAGTTCCTGTGAGCCTTCAACTCCATAGACTCGTAATTTTTGCCGGAGATCTGGTATGTAATGGAGAAGTCCTGCTGACATCCAGGGTAATCACAAGGATGACGAGGAGGTGGCGCAACGTAGAAACTCTCGTACTCTGCGGGGTTGGCGCGCTTAAGATGTGTCTTGATGTTGTTTCTGGTGCACTCCAGCGGGCATCCGAGGACTGGACAAATGACCTCCTTCGGATTGCTGGCGCTGGGAGTCCAGCTCATGATCCTGCGGGTGTGCGTGACCGGCGGGTGGACTGCAAACGTTGCTTGTTAGCACGGGTCAGCGAACTGTTATCACTGAAGGATGTGCCAGAAGGTGCTTCGGGTACTGAAATCTTGACTGGTCTGAGAACGGTGTGAAGCATTGGAGGGCCGTGCAACAGCCTGTCCACTGCCGCAGTAGGCTGGCATGGTCGTGTGTGGAGCACCAGCGACATGGGCTGTATGATCACGCTCAAGCGCATGAGACCGAGGAGGACCGTCGTTGTTGCTGTCGGCTATGTTGCCGGATGTATAGTGGGCGTCAGGCGCAGCCACTACATCGGAAGACCTCTATTGGTAAGTATTTGGGCAGTAGCCAGTCTTCAAGTAGTGGAAGAGATTTATTTACCAAACTCCCTTGTTCAAGACGAACGCTGATTCATCACAGGGTAAGAGAAAAGGTCAAACAGCCCTAAAACTAGCTACTATGCGCGTGTATTACAAGAAAATGGATCAACTTACCGAGACTCTTCACTATACTCCTGCCCGTCGTCGTCACCCCTGTCGATGTTCACGCTGATGGCGTCCTGTTTGAAGACCAGCCTGCAAGCACTGGCGGGCATCTCCACCAAGGTCTTGTTATCAATTGTCTGGAGACGAAGCGCGACTCCTTTGTCCAAAAATCTGTTGCTAGCATCAGACAGAGCCAGGTCCTCCAGAGCATGCTCAGACATACTTTCTATCTGTGCCTCAGAGTACTTCGAAATTTCGATTGGATGTCAAAAGCTGCATGTTGTTGACAAAGAAGTATGTTGCTACCAAAGAAATGTAATCTTGACAGCAAAATGTGGTGTTGACGAAGTGATGGAATACCGGGGGAACAACAATATAAGAAAAGTTCCGCAGCTGTAGCATTCAGATACCCTGTCCAAGCTAGCAGTGAATACTGCCTTTGAATGGAATCTAGTGAAGGATGTGTGACTTGTGGGCCACATCAAAAAAGTATGTACAAAACCAAGAGTGCTCATCACGTGAAGTGTTCTAAACCATGGTCTTCAGTCATAGCCTGAGAGTGAATGGCAAAATAAGGTGATCAGCAAGGTAGAGACACACTTCGGGTATTGTCCTATTCATTACCCCAAATGCAAGTGCCCACAAATCTACCATTCTCCAGGCTGACCTGCCTCAAGCACACAAAGACAGTAATCCATAAAGTCTTCCTTTGAGCCTAACGCCTGATCGCCTGTATTTTAACACTTGCTTATTCCTCTGCGGGTTTTGATTGACTCTTGGCATCTCTTTCTACTTTCGTGAGCCGATATTCTGCGATGCGTATGTTTGTCGCGGAATTGCTTCAGCCTTGTTAGTCTCTCAGTTCCGACAATGCCAAGAGGCATACGTTTAGCGGCAGCAATAGCGGTTTGACGCTCGTTTGGAGCTTGCTGGATCGCCTCGGCCGTGATTGCCACATGGCCATTTGGGAGAGGGTAACGATCCTCTAGCTCGGCCACTCCTCACTGGTGCACAGTGTCGTCCTCCTAGTACCCGCCACGGCCACGCCGACCACGGCCAGCAAAGCCGCCGCGGTTGCCACCGACCATGTTGACCTGGCCATAGCCAAAGTCCTGGCCCTGGTTGCCGCCAAAGCCACCGCCAAAGTTCTGACCTTGGCCACCCTGGCCCTGACCACCAGCACCACCGGCGTTCTGCATACTGGCGAACATGGCGTTCATGGAGGCCGGGTCCATCTGGCTAGGATCCATACCGCTGCCGGCCATCATCTGCTGCATCATCTGCTGCATCTCGGGCGTCATACCGTCCATCCCAGGCATACCTCCACCAGCGGCTCCGGCTCCTGCGCCGCCACCAGGCATTCCTTGCATGCCTGGCATGCCTGGCATTCCGCCGCCGGCCATCATCATCATGTTCTGCATGTCCTCGAACATCTTTTTGCTGCTGTTGGTGATGGCGTCGGAGTTGTACTCGCCGCGCAGCTGCTCCTGCTTCGAGGCGTACATGGCCCATGTGAACTCGTCGAAGCCATAGTTGAAGTAGTCGCTCAAATCGGTGCCGGGCTTGCGCCAGGGCTTGTCGTTTTCGGGGAGGTCCTCGTCGATATTGACTTGGGTGATGGGCTTGCCGGTGCCCTTGTGGATGGGTATCGCGTTGACGTCGACGGTGGAGCTTCGGACGGCGGGGTGTTCTGCGCCTGATGGGAGGGTGGAGGCGGGCGCGGAGGATCTCGGGTCTTCGGGTTTTGAGGGAGGGGCTTTGGTGGCTGTGTTATTTGATATGGAGCGTTGGGGGATGTCTTTGATGTTGCTGTAGCGCGCTTGTCTTGGTTCACTGTCAGCATGGAAGGCACTTGCAAATTGCTGCGGGCCAGAGAGGTGATGGGCCAAGGCGTTGGGAGACTCACGATGGTGGTGCAGCGGATGTGCCATCCTTCCTCTCTGTGATGATCACCATGCTCTGAACAATCGGTTAGTGACGAGAGGCGCATGGTGCCAAAATAGGTCTTACCCCATCTGAGTCTTCGGAAGAGTCATCTTCGTCCATAGCGCCGCCCTCATCCTCCTCTTCACCCTCCTCCAGGTCCTCGCCGGCATCCTGCTGTGGCTCGGCCGCTGCAGACTCGGGTGCTGCAGCGGGGGCATCTTGGGGAGCATCCGATGCGCCAGGAGCTGCGGCAGGCTCAGGCGCATAGAAATCATCGTCATTGTCGTCCATATCCATCCTGCCTGATGAGCTCTGAGTTGTAGTTGGAACGTGGGTGTTGGTAGCAGGGGAGGAGAAGTGGGCGAAGTTGCATAGAATCAAGAGGTGAGGTTGAGGATCCAATGTTGAAGGTCCACTGAAGCTGGGGCGCTGCGAGCAGGGACCTGCTAGCGTCACTTGGGGACGCTGAAAGGTACTTACTTGCACATGGGGTGTTGTGTACAAGGATTGGAGACGGCAGCACTGAGCCTTGATCATCAATCGCGTCTTTGCAACAGCTCAATTGCTCTGCCAGCTTCCCAGAAGTTGGACAGGCATTTCAGAGTCCTCCTTTCAATCAGCCGTCCAACTACGTCCAAGATGTTTGGCTCAAAGGCAGGGGGACCCCCTTCTCTGGGCCTGAGCATCAACACGGGAGCCGCCAACACATTGTGGGTACCGTATCCTTCTTTTCTGGATCCGCTGCGTCCCGGTCCTTCTGCTCGCTTCCGCTAACTTTCCTCTCTTCACAGTGGCGCAAGCGCGACTTCCAGCAAGCCTCCAGCAGCAGGTGGTCTATTCGGCTCGACCAACGCGTCGCAACCCTCCACCCAACCCACCAGCAACCTCTTCGGCAACACCAGCACCAACATCAACACCAATAGCTCTCAACCTGCCCAGTCAAGCTCTCTCTTCGCATCTCAGCCGAACCAGCAACAACAACAGCAGCAACCAGTGGGCGGTGGTGGACTGTTCGGCGCTAGCATGGCGACCTCAAAACCAGGCGGCCTGTTCGGCGCGTCAACCACAACCACGACCGCAGGTGGTGGTCTGTTTGGCAACACTGCAACAGCGGGCACAGGCGGCGGCCTGTTTGGCAGCTCCACAGCCGCTCCTGCGCAGCCGGCGCAGACGGGCGGCTTGTTCGGCGCCAACTCTGCACAGCAGCCCGCTGCTTCGACAACCACCGGTGGCGGTCTCTTTGGAAAGCCCGCAGGCGGTATGTTTGGAGGTGGCGCAACGACAAGTACTCAGGCAACCGGAGGTGGTATGTTTGGAGGAGGACAAAATACGGGGGCCCAGAACACCGGCACCACGGGCGGCCTGTTCGGCCAGAAGCCAGCCGCACCCACAGGAGGAATGTTCGGCCAGTCTGCCGCGGCGCCCGGGATGAGCTTATTGTGTGTCTCACGTCTCCATTGTTCTTGCAAGTTCTCCTTCTAACCAGCACCGCGCACAGCAACTCCACGAACCGAAACCCTCAACAACAGCAGCCGCCCGCGCTGGGCTCAACCATGAACCCGCAAGTCGTACCTGGCGTGCGCATCGACATGTCGCAGATCCGCAGCACCACGCGCTTCAACGACCTCCAGGAAGACGTACAGGCCGAAATCGCCAAGATCGACGCCCACATCCTGGCCTGCATCGCCCAGAAGGAGGAAGTCGACGCCTTCATCCCCGCACACGAGGCGCAGCTCGACTCGATTCCCGACGACGTGCGCTTCGTCTCGCGCAAGCACGCCGCCGTCGACAGCGCGCTCGGCGCCGACCTGCACGCCATCAAGGCCACGCGCGACCGGGTGCGCGCCGACGCCGACGAGGCGAACATGAGCTTCGCGGCGATCAACAACCTGAAGATGCCCCAGCAGTACCAGTACACGCCCTCGTTTGGCGCGTCGACGCGGCAGAATGGAGGCTCTGGCTCGAACGGTGATGGTGCCCCCACCGAGGACTTGGTTAATTACTTTTCCCGCGCGACGGACGAGATGGATGAGCATGTGAAGAGGCTGCAGAAGACGGTGCGTGAGATTGATAGCCACTTGGGCGGCGTGGAGCAGAACATCTCGGAGCAGGCCAGTCGTCTGCAGGCGAGCAGTGGACTGGGTGGAAGTGGGCAGGATGATCGGTATATGGAGCTGTATCACGTTTTACGGGACTTTGAAGAGGGCATTGTGCAGGTTGCGACGGTTGTGGGCGGGGCAAGAGAGGGAGTCACGGAGTTGCAGATGAACGATTTCAGAGGACGGGGCACCTACTGAAGCGAGGGGCTCTGCTTGAGAAGAGGAGTCGACCTTGCGTGCCTCCCAAGCAACCCGGACAATCGTATACTGTGCTGCGCATCACCAATATGTGCGCGTTGAGACACGGCAAGGCACGCTGTGAGATGTCACAAGTGTGATATCTGCATTGTATTGAATCTCATCAGAGGGGGGATCCCGTTGCAGAACGAAGCAAAAGACTCTGTTTGCATCTTGCCGTGAGCGCCAAAATGCATTGAACTAGAGAGAGGGCATCGAGCGTATACCCAGGGTATCAAACGCCATGAAGTGATAGAAGAACATATTCCCACTACGCCGAATAGGCATGCAAAATCAGACGCCCAGACCAGAGCCAGCCTCTGACCAGGTCTCCACCATACGACCAGTCCTCCGGCCCGTGACGGACCATCCTTCTAATAGACCCCGTCATCGCCACCACCGTCGTCCATCTCATCATCGTCTCCACCATCAAAGTACATCTCGGCATCGTAGTCGCCGCCGTCATCATCATCGTAGGCCTCGTCCATCTCCTCCTCGTACTGCTCGCCGTCCGGATCGAACTCGTCCTCGTCCTCGCCGACTGCGGTCTCGTCCAGGCGCTCGAGCTGCTCCAGCAGCTTCTTCTGGCGCTCCTCGTCCGTCAGGCCGTCCTCGAGGTTGGCGGACGGCAGGTGGCCAAAGATCTCCTCACCGCGCAGCGTGCCCTTTGATAGCGTCATGGTCTTCTTCTTGGTGTTCCTCTTAGCGCCAGCCGCGCCGCCGGGGCCGTCTTCGCCGTTGATGGTAGCGTGGAGCTCCTCGGGGAATAGGTGAAGACCTACCAGAGCTATAGTTAGCACAAAAGATCCGTGTCAAAGGAGGAGAGGGAGGAGCAGCCAAGCACGCACAAAACGGCCGCGAGCTAAAGTCAGGCAGCGCGCGCTCGGGACGCTTCATGCGCGAGTTGGGCATGTCGACGGCCGTGAACGGGTCCACGGTGCCTTTGTCCTTCTTGCCGTAGCGCTGGTTGATCTGCTCCTGGCCGTACGCGCGGGGCGTGGTCGCGCCGGACCCGGCGGACGCGGCGTTGTAGGAGCGCGCGGCGGTGTAGAGCGGCCCGTCGTGGATCTGCTCGCGCACGAGCAGCCAGGCGCGGACCTGGGCTTTCTCGCGCTCGGTGACGGCGGAGGGGATGGGGACGTTGTAGGGCTGTGGGAGGGGTGTGGCTGCGTTAGTGGCTGTGGGAGAATAGGATGGGCGTTGAATGGGTGGGGGTGGGGGAGGGGGCATGATGACGGCTTACGGGAAAGGCTTCCGAGGGGGAGAAGTTGAGCTTGAGGCTCTTGTCTTCGTCCCATGGGTAGGGGTTCTTTTTGCCGCCTCGACCGCCGCGGCCACCTCCTCTTCCACCTCGAGACATTGTTGGTGGGTGGCTGAGTTGGAACAGACGAAGATGTTGATGATTGATCGAGACTGCAGTGTGAAGATGACATACTTCAGCGCAGGAAATCGGCGCGAGCCTGAAGATCCTCCAGATCTCGGGTAACTTTTTAGTGGGGTCTTGAACAGGGACAGGGACAGGGGTCCCGCAGCTACCCCTGCATGCGCCTCGTCCTCGCCTCAGCCTTGTCGCCTCCTCCCAGCGCTTCAATTCGATGCTTGATGTTTGAACAGTAACACCTTTCGACAACACAAGAGGAGTCTGCTAGAAACGTCAAGTCTCCAAACCTCCTTTTGCATTTTCTTCACCAATCACAACTTCTCTCATTCACAGTTTTACAGTTCATTCAAAACCACCCTCCAATCCCATCTCACTGCTCATCTCATCGGCCAAGATGGAAGTCACCGAACCCGAACGCCCAGCAGCCCTCGCCGGCCAGCTCGACGAGCTCGACGCGCACCTCGACGCCCTCATCGCAGAAGACGATCCCTCACAGCACTTCCAAGCCGACCTCTTCGACCGCATCTCCTACCAGCTCGGCCCCGTCTCCTACCCAGACCTCACCGAGCGCTTCCTCCCGCGCCTCGGCGCCATCCTCAAAAAGACCGCCGCCCTCGCCGACTCCGCAGACGCCACCAACTTCAAAGGCTACCCGCCGCCCCTCCTCACCCTCACCATCAAGCTCCTCCGGCCCCTCTCCTTCACCACCGCATTGGAACTCTGCCCGCCCCCTTACCTCATCACAGCCCTCGCCTCGCCCGAGGAATACATCAACGCGCTCGCGCTCGCCATCCTGTCCAAAGCCGCCGCGGCGCCCTCCGAGGCCTCCATCCTCGCCTCCACCCCGCACCTCCTCGAAGCCCTTCTCGAGCGCTGGCTGCTCTCCCCCTCTGTCTCCGTCGGCCAGCAAGGCGTGCTTCTCCTCGGCGACCTCCTCGACATCGACTGCCCGCTCTCGCAACCGCTCGTCACCGACGCGCAGCGCGACGCTCTCGACATCCGCCTCATCCCGCGCCGCGCGCAAGGCCACGGCGCCATCTGGCGCCGCCTCTTTGGCCGCGGCGAGAGCCTCGCGTGGGCGCTGCTGCAGCGCATCGAAACGACGCTCCTCCCCGCCGTCAGCATCGAGCCCGCAGTGCGCCACCAGCGCTCTCTCGCGCAGGACCGTCTCCTGCGCCTCCTCCCGCGCCTGGCCGTGCTGAACTTCTCCGCGCTGTCAACGTGTACCGCGCCGCTCGACGGCGCCAACGCACCAGAAACGTCGCTGCTCGAGTTCGCAACCATCAAAATGGTCGACCGCGCCGGCGACGAGCTGCTGCGCCTGACGTGGATGGATTATGTGATGAAGCTCGTGGGCGCCATGCGCGTCGCCGACACGGCGCGACTGAGCGTGGAGGAGCTGCGGCGGCTGGTGCGCGAGGCGCGGGATCCGGAGCTCGTGGAGGCGTTGTGGAGTATGGCTGGGAACTTGGTGTGGACGCCTGAGGGTGAGGAGGCCGCGATGCGCGCGTGGGTGCGGGATGTGGCGCCTCGGCCGGCGCCGAGGATTGCAAACGGGCTTTCGTGAGAGTGGACGGTGGAGATGCGCAACGAGATGTGTGCCTGTAGATAGATACCCAAGAGCTAGACTGAGAGCAATTTGACGAGCACAGCTAAATGAGAACCATGCAAAAAGCGTTTGGTATTGGCGCGCCATGCACCCTGAATCCTAAGAAGCGAAACATGGCCCTGTCCGTCCAAGCCCCAATGGGCACCAGCCAGAATGTATATCCCCATCGTACAACAATGCTAATATATAGTTGCGAAGTCCCTCACCTGACGCCCTCAGTTTCTCTATTCGTCTATCCATTCTCTTCGCGCTCGCTTTGCTTTTCGTAAACCACATCATCGCACAGGCATTCTAGTCGACGCATCAGCGGCCGCGCCATCAACCTCATGCACACTCACCGCACTCCCCCTCCTTAAATCCGCCTCGCTCAACCCCGGCTGTACGACCGTCATCCCCGCAATCCCGAGCTCGACCTCGCCCACGCGCCTCAACACACCCAGTATCGCGTTCCGCAAGTCGCCTGTCATCTCCTTCGTCCCCAGCAGCTCGACCACCAGCACATAAAACGCCTGCACATGGCCCTTGAAGCTGCCATCAGGGAACGCCGCGTACCCCTCAAGCACGTCGACCACGACGGGCCGCCACGCCACAATATTACGGTGCTGGCTTTCCTCATCGAGCTGAATGTACGAGCGGATGATGCTCTTGCATAGTGGCACGAGGGCGTTCTCGACGTCGGACTTGGACGCGCTCCTCCGTGGGTCCGTGTCGGCGAACATGCGGAAGAGGATCGAGATGTAGGTCGCTGCGGAGCCGGACTCTTGCTTAAGGAGGTTCGGCGGCTGCTTCATGAAGCCCTCGCGCCAGAGGCGCATGCGGAGTTCTTTGTCGTTGTTGAAGCGCTGGGCAAAGAGGAAGGACTTCTTGAGGACGGCCATCAGGCGTAGGAGCTCGTCGGAGGGGATCTGCGTGTAGACGTTATCGTTGCTGAAGAGCTCGTTGACGGTCTCGATCATGAGGAGCTGGAGGACGCAGCGGCTGATGATGCGGTTGAAGAAGCGACGCCGCGCCACGGATATTTGGGGAGGGGTTATTTGGAGGTTGCTTTCGGGTCTGAATTCCTCAAGCTGCACGGATTGTGGTGGTGTGGTTTCGTGATGTACTTCTGTCGTGTCGCTGAGAGAAGTAGAGTGCCGTTCTTCATCTTGAGCCTGGCCATTCGTGTCTGCGCCGTTGATCTTCAAGGATTTGACGTCCTCGACCGCTTCGAAGCCTGGGCTCAGCTGCTTGTCGAAATCAAGACCATTAGACAGTGGCTGCAAAGAGGCTGTGGAGTTGATTGTAGAAGCCGAAAACAGCTGGTATGCGGTAGTGCGTTCGAAAAGCTCGCAAAAAGCGCCGACGATCTTTGACCAGTGATCTGCGTTGAACTTTCGCACATTCTGTAGTATCAACTGCTGCAGACAGTTGCTGCCTATCCTGGCAATGGTATCGTTCTCTTGGCAAATGCAAAGTGCTAGCAATTCCAGGAACCGGTCCAGCATGTACTCCAACGCATCAAAGTAGTGCGTGAAAAGCGTGATCATGTTCCTCAAAGCCTGGATCATGGTCGTTGAGAGCCATACGGAGAGTTCCTCGTGGTTGAGTGCATTAGTCATCTCCGGTTTGGAGCGTAGCACGATGAAGATCGGGTACAGCTGTTGCCTCCAGAGAATGTCCCAAAACTCAGACGGAAAGTCACCGCCGTACTTTAGCAGCGCCTCAAAGAAGTAATTGAGGGCATTGGAGCGGACCTCGAGGTCCTCACCTGTCATCAGCACGTCGTGAAAGGCGAACAGAACTGGGAACCAGAACCCCTCCTCCACTGATGTGCGACTTTGAGATCCAGGTGACTTGAGGTTGATGTCTGCCATGCTGGTCTGAGCAAGCTTGAGGTCGAACCTCTGAGAAAGAGGGCACTCGGGTGTCTTCAGCATTTGTGGGATGATCGACTTGAGCGTCTCCATCGCCTGCAAGCTCTTCTTCTGATACTTCATGTTCTTCGAGAATTCCGTCAGGCATACAATGAGATCAGTGAATGCACCTTGAGAAATGACAACGCCAAAGCGAGACTTGTAGACCTTCAGGACGTTCTCGTACGCCATGTTGACAATGCTCTCGTTTGGATCGCGAGCCGCAACGGTGAAGATGCCGAACATTGTCCGCCAGCCTGAGCGCACATTCTCGCCTCTCATCTGGATCATCTGGATCAAGCACCGCAAGATGAGCTCCTTGACTCTGAGGTTGTGCGAGCTGGACATGACGTGCTCGAATGGCTTCAAGAAGTCCTTCTGGAATTTGAATCCAGGCAGCTCCTCGATCTCCATGAACCGGATAGAAAGCTGGCGCAACGAGTCAAGAGAGAAGATCACAACTGTCTCGTTGACGTGGCAGCCGGCCTTGTTGAAGTGCTCGCCAAGCACATCCCAAATATGCGTCCACTCAAATCTCACACGCGTCATGTTGTAGTAGCTGATCTCGACAATCTTCTGCAGACTGTACATGCGAGGTGTGTCGTGCGCGCCGGAGACCTTGATCTCGTCCCAGCTGACCTCTGTGAGGGCGCGAGCAAATTGCACGATCGCATCGCCATTGAGGTTTGCCGTGTTGGAGAAAATCCTGTCCACGGCTTTCACAATGTCGTCTGACCTTGCCTCCAAAGCGAGGGTGCTGGAGAAGCCCTGTGGCACAGTGCCAGCACGCCCACGGCTCTTTTTGGTGGATCGCTTGGAATCGGTCGAGTTCTCCCTTTGTGGTCCCACAAATCGCGCCTTCGACACGTCTGGTACCGATCTTTCATCCACGCCTCCAGTGATCAGCTGCAATCGATCAAGTTGACTTATGCACATCAAAATATCTTTCCAAGACTCCCTGAGATAATCGCCCTCCGTCTGGCCCAGTTCTAACAACACCTTGAGCGCCTCGACATTCTTGGCGAGCACTTGGGATGGGTTATTCAGGTTGCACGTGTTCCTGAGTGCTGAAATGAAGGCCTCCCGTGGCGTTGACAGGTCGAAGAAACATGCGATCTTGGTAGCGAGTTTCATGCCGTCCAGGCACGTCTTCACAATTTCGATATTCTGCGCATTCTGCATCTGATTCGAGAGTGCCGAGAAGTAGGACATCCAAGTCACATCGAACATTGGGCCAACGTGCTTGAAAGACGTGGCCGGAATGAACCTGATGCCTGCCTTCGCCGCATTCTTTCGTTGATTTCGGAATAGATCCTTGAACAGCTGCTCTGACCTGAGAGCGATTTGTTCTGATTGCTGTACAAACGCATCCCGTGCTGCGCCACGGCCGCTGAACACCGAAGCAAGACCGCTGGACTGCGTCGGGGCTGTGCCTTTCTCTGCCGCTGCCTCCCTTTCACTCTTGAGCACAATTTCGTTCTTTTGAATCTGCTCGTAGATAGTGATGAGATACTCGTCTGGAAGATCGGCGTTGTCATTGATGCCTCTATTATTTTTGATGAAGTCCTCTTTTGTCATTCGCTTGACAACCTGAGGGCTGTGTAGATCGGTATTCAACATGATGACAGAGTACGAGAGCACGTAAGCTGTATCGGAGCTGGCAAAGGCCTTCGGATTGCCCGCGAGGTAACGAGAGGCAAACTGCAGCATGAATCGATCGATCTTTTGAGCCTCACCAGGAAGCCGGAAAGACTGAAGAAAAGTTCGCAGTGCATCGACGAAGCGCATCTTGTGGAAGTCCATCAGGTCCACGAAAGCGTGCATGGTTTCGATATTCTTAGGGTCAGCCTCGCCGAGAAATTCGCCGATCTGTGCCTTGTCTAGGCGGTCTTCGGTGAGGAGGAAATGCGCAATGTCTCGTGGTTCGTTACTGGGGATGAATCCACCGTCAAGCAGCAATTTGACGCCTCGTTTCGGTTTGAAGTTGAAGGCCCGGATCGCTTGGTCCAGTGCAGTCTTTCGAGCCTTCTCTTTCTCCAAATGCTCAGGATCGTCGTCAATGATAGGAGTTCCCGGTGCTGGGGTTTCCAGCCTAGAGCCGCTATCTGCATTCGAAGGGTCTATTGATTCTCTGACATCCACTGACTTCTTGTCGAGCCCCTCTGAAGCTACGGCGGTTCCGTTATCTTGGTTGGGTTGAGACCAGTTGACCATGGAGCGTAAGGACTCGACAAGCGATTCAAGCGCAGCACGCTTGATCATGTATTCCTTGGGTACATCGGCCTCGGTCTCGGGTGGAGGCATGATATGTGCCACCGACAAAGATGGAGGAAGCTGGCCCCTGTATTGCCAATCGCCAGGGTTCGACTTCAACATCTTCTCGTCATACAGCTGCTCCTGTGCAGGGGTGACGGTCACAGACAGCGTCGAAAATTTGGCCATGTCCTCCACGATTGTCTGGAAGACATTGCCCATTTGCGAGTCGCAGTCATAATTCAGATATGCTTCTACCAATGCCCGGGGATCACCACAAAATCTCTGAAGGATGGTTATCACGTGCAGCTTTTGTGACAAGGAGGCGCTCTTCCGCGACAGAAGTGCAAGGTAGATCTCGTTAAGAAAGACCTCTATCTCTTTCTGATACACTGTCAGCGACGATCAAAGCAATTCTCGAAGGCGCACTAACCTTGAACGGTGCCCTCATGAATTTCAACATGAGCCAGAAAATGTCACAGCAGACCTCGAAGACGCGGTCCACAGAGCTGGCGCCATTTCTGGAAATGCTAAGGCATAGATAGAATTTTACCGCTTGAAGGAAACTCGTCGGCTCGTTGCTTTTAGTGCTGGTAATAGTGCACAGTGGCGAGGTAAAAACAGCAATGTGATTGTTGAGAAGCGTATGTATAATGTGGAGCGAGATCAGCTTAGACCGCATAGGCTGTCCTCGTAGGTCATATAGGAGATCTGGTGGCAGGTTCTTGGTCGACAGGTTGCAGAACGAGCGAAAGACAAGATAGGCATCCCTGACGTAGACTTCATCCTCGGCATCAAGCGAGTCGGTCGTCTCGTCATGTCCTCCGTCGGTGATGGTTGTCTCGGCGACACTCTGCTCGGATATGGATCTTGCAGCTCTACGCTGAGTTGCCCTCACTTTGGTCACCATCGTCGGTCCATCGCCCATGTTGGAATCGTCGAAGCTCTTGCGGTGTTCCAAATCTTTCAGAGTGAGTTTGGGTCCATCGTCACCAGCCTCCTCCGTGGTCGGTAGTTCCGGCCCCGGGGCCTCGACCTCTTCACCAGCTCCGTTCGCCTCCCGGCCGTCTAAAGAATCTTTCTGGTCGAATGTAACGCTGCTTCCACCGCGCCTCAGCTTTGCCAAATTCATGCGCGTCTCTTTCATGTGTAACCTCGTCTTGACGCGCTCGAAGACGGTGCCCACCATTTGGGTCAGTGTCCCCTGCGCAATCTGCTGATTACTCGTATTTTTGGACAGTAAAAAGACGTTGTACACCTGACGCACGGCTTTTAACAAGCCGGCCCCATGTACCACGATCTTGTCGTTCAATACGGCCGCCAGTAATGATTTGACGATCTGCAACTGTATCTCGATCGGGGTCGTTTCGCCTTGGAAACAGTCGCAAATTGTATCGATGGCCCGCTCTATCAGCGGAGCCTTGCGCTTCGGGGGAATATTCGGAGCAGCACCGTCGCCATCGCCATTGGCATCCGCGCTCGGTGGTTCGGTGGCAGTGTCGGATGCTGCGGAGAAGTAAGACGAGGAAGTCAGCTTGCCTATGCAGTCGAGGGCAGTATTTGTCAATTGAACATTGCCGGATCTCGAGGCAAGCAATAGAGGCAAGAATATTATCTCGGGGTCTGGTAGCTGTGGGTCGGCTTCTTTGACAGAGGCCTGGGCCTTTTGAATGGCCTCGTTGAGGGCCTTGTTCTTGGTGCCGGCATGCTTCTCGATCGCGTCCAGGGCGGCCACGACAAACTTGGCAGAACTCATGATGGCCTTTCCACGAGAGTACTAGTATGCGGTGGCATTCGGGAGCTTCTTCGAAGAGGACGGTCAAGGGACGTGGATGGTATTCGAGGTTCGAGTCTCCCTCGGCTGCGCCAAGGAAACGTCCGGAAGTGCCCAGGTGGCCCTTGAGAATCGAAGATGACGTGTTGTCTAGGCCATGGAAACGAGAGTGGTAATTTGAATTAGGCCAGCAGTTGTCCTTGTGGAGAGACAGTGCATTAGAAGAGCATGTCTTGTCTTTGTGGAGTCAGGAAGTCGTTTGAGGTAGAGTTGCTTGTAAAGTCGCAAGTTGCAAGTTGCAAGTCGACGAAGCCCACACACATGCAACCTGGTCCCTTCTCGCAGCTCTAACCCCTGTCCATCTAGGAGCCGGGAGCTGACAGCCCCGTGCGCCAGGGTCTGCATGGCAATCCCATATAATACTAAGCACTAGGTAGTCTCTTGATAGGGTTCATGTATGGACAGGCAAAATTGCCAGCATCTTGAGTTTGTATAGTGTAGTGTCTGCTCCTATATATACTTAGGATAACTAGCAATGCTTGAGGTATATACAATCCCAGTACTTTCAGAGCAGTGATGCATATTGGAATAAATTCGAGGTATCTTGGAAACAGTGTCAGCTGACTCTAGAAGAATCAGGTCCGTAATTCTTGTCCATATATCCGGGTGCAATAGATAGCTCTTCTCTCTAGTCCGTAATCGTTCTTTGTACATTGCTTTGCATGTGTGCGCCATCCATGCGTAGGACTCGCTTGTTAGCGCCGATTCCATTTGTCGGGACATTGGTAATACGGACGTCCGCGCCAAAATTCTTGACCACCTGCTCCACTAAAATCTTTGGGCACATCGCCTGTAGAAAACCTATGGGTATTATAGTAATCACCTTTAGAATAACCAGTTCTAGAATATCCTCAACTTCGAATTCCTGTGTGCTATCGCCCGGTAATTTTTTGGCAGGGACCTCTCCCCATCAGGCTTAGCGCCTTCATGTACCATGGCAGGTGCGCGACTCAACGTCCCGCCGGGGCCAGCTTTGCCCCAACGAGCGAGAGTTACAGCTAGGGAATTGCAGGGGATTGCAGCGCGGAGCAGGGGTAGCACGCCGAAAAATCGCACTCCGATTGTAGGCTGTCGCCGGACCTCCCAAAGTACTCGCGCAAAGCATTCTTCACCTCAACAAACACCTCGCCGCCCTCACCCTCACGCACACGCACGCCGAACAGGTACTTGCCGGCCACCTGCCTCTCGCCAATTGCTCGCAGGACTTGTCCGGTTCTACCTCACGATCCCGGCAATCACATCCCACTCTGCCTTGTCGGGCTCTTTTCTCGCGCGCGAGTTTGCGGACAGCTTCTTTTTAATCCCCGAGAGACCTAGTTCTTCCAACGACGCTCAACATGCTCGGCCCAGTCCTCCGGAGGCAAGTCCTCACCTCGCGGTCCACCTTCCGATACTCCCTGCCGTCCACCTCGAGCCTCGCACGATGGTACGCCTCCTACCCACCGCACACGGTCGTCAACATGCCGGCACTCTCGCCAACAATGACCGCTGGAAACATCGGCGTGTGGCAGAAGAAGCCCGGCGATGTGCTGGCGCCTGGCGACGTGCTGGTCGAGATCGAGACCGACAAGGCCCAGATGGACTTTGAGTTCCAAGAAGAGGGTGTTCTGGCCAAGATCCTGAAGGACAGCGGCGAGAAGGACATTCCCGTTGGCAACGTATGTCCGGCCCTGCGATAAAGAGGACCCACTCGCATGCCAAGTTTACTGATTATGCCTACACAGCCCATTGCTGTCTATGTCGAGGAAGGAACCGATATCTCTGCTTTCGAGGGCTTCACCGTCGCCGATGCCGGTGGTGAGTCCAAGCCTGCGGCCCCCGAGAAGAAGGAGGAGCCCAAGAAGGAAGAGACCTCGTCCTCCGCACCGGTCGCCGAGCCCGCTCCCGAGTCCGACGCCACTGGCTTCAGCGGCAGGTTCGAAACTGCGCTCCAGCGTGAGCCCAACGCGGCCCCTGCTGCCAAGAGACTCGCGGTCGAGAAGGGCATCAAGCTGGCCGGTCTGAAGGGCAGCGGCCCCGGCGGCAAGATCACCGAGGACGACGTCAAGAAGGCCTTGGCCGCCCCTGCGGCTGCCGCTCCCGGCGCTGCCTACGAGGACCTCCCCCTCAGCGGCATGCGCAAGACTATCGCCAACCGCCTGCAGCAGTCCTTCCGCGAGAACCCCCACTTCTTCGTCTCCACGTCCATCTCCGTGAGCAAGCTCATGAAGCTCCGCCAGGCGCTCAATGCGTCCGCCGATGGCAAGTATAAGCTGAGCGTCAACGACTTCCTTATCAAGGCCATCGCCTCTGCTGCCAAGAAGGTCCCCGCCGTCAACGCCTCGTGGCAGGGTGAGTCTATCCGCCAATACAACACTGTCGATGTGTCCGTCGCTGTCTCCACTCCCACTGGCTTGATCACCCCCATTGTCAAGTCCGCCTGCGCTTCGGGCCTGGAGACGATCTCCAACTCCGTCAAGGACCTCGCCAAGCGGGCCCGCGATGGCAAGCTCAAGCCCGAGGAGTACCAGGGTGGCAGCATCTCCATCTCCAACATGGGCATGAACCCCGCCGTTGACAGCTTCACCGCCATCATCAACCCACCTCAGGCCACGATATTGGCTATCGGTGCGCCCAAGAAGGTTGCGATCCCCGCCGAGTCCGAGGACGGCACCACCGGCGTTGCATGGGACGACCAGATCACCATCACCAGCAGCTTCGACCACAAGGTCGTGGACGGCGCTGTTGGTGCTGAGTTCATGGGCGAGCTTAAGAAGGTTATTGAGAACCCATTGGAGCTTATGCTGTAGGGAGGGGCTAGAGATTTCTCATTCTAGCATTCGGGAAAACGACGAGGAAGGGGCTGTGGTAGAGAGCATTCACGAGTAGGTTGATACGGAATGTATGTACTATAACAATCAACTCCCCGTGGTTTGCGATTGGTGGTTTTGTTGCATGGCGATGCCAGTTGAAAGATAGACATATATCAGTTTGACTTTTGCGCTGCAGGACAAAATCTGTTCAGGGTCACTTCCTGTGGATAATGATTTAGTGAGGTGGTCAAGTAAGCCATCTACCTTGTCACCTTATTCAACAACAAAAGTTTTCTGTTCAAACATCCTTAACTGAACGCCTTGTATACTCCCCCAAACCATGAGCGGTCCAGTTCAGTGGGAATGCTCCACTCAGCCGCCAGCACCGGTGGGGACAGTGGTGGGGACAGGATATCTGTTCGAACGAATGCAGCACTGGTATCGAACCTGCTGCTGCTGAGAATCACTACGCCTCGCTTACGGCACCAGCCCAGCCACGATGCCCTCGAGCGTGAGGTCCACCAGCGCCAACCTGTGCACGTCGCCGGTCATAACCATAAGCATCGAGATGCTGACCCCAGAGTTCTCCACGAATCACGATCGAAACCTCAACGAACTCAGCGAGTCGAACCCCAGCTCCACGCCAAGCATCTATCTGCATAAGCTCTTGACCCGGCGTCGAGAACTGCGTACCCAATGCCTCGTCGACCACGTCCAAGACCTGCTCCTCGTTGCTGGACGCCGCGAGACTATCTTGGATGCTGCTCACGTCGAAGCAAATGGATCTTTTTCTTCTTGTTCTTGTTTATAGTCTGTGTGGTCTTGGTAAAGCGAGCGACCTTGCGATGCGGGGGTTGTCGAGTTGGCCGGCCGCTATGCACTTGGCAAGAATCGTGGAAGTCCTGCTCACACAGGTACTTGATGGCCGCGTTGACGACCGGCAACGGTGTTTCGAGTCAGGTGCCGGCCGAACCTGGATAAGTTACTAGTACGGTATCGCCGCCAAGAAACCTTGTGCTGCGGCGTGCGGTGGCCCCCTTTCAGACAAAATCTTTGACTGGCTCCTCGCTCCCGTCCCAGAAGTCCTTAGCATGGCCATTACCTCCTTCGTCCTTAAGTCTTGTAGCGGCTACTAATTCTTCACGAAGGGGATAGAATCGTCCCCACGGAATCACTGTTCATAATCGTCAGCACAAGATTACACCACGAGATCCACAAGATGCGCCACTCACCCCAGTCTCCGCTCGTTTCCAAGGTAACTTTTGGTGACAATGCGGCCCAAAGGTGCACACAGGCACCATTAAAGCACGGGTAGCTCGCAGCTATCTCCATAGCCATCTTCAACATCGTACTGCCCTCTCGATTGAGCTCAGACGACAGATGGCCGGGGTTGACAGGCATGCTGATCACGCCGTCCTCCCTAAAGTGCCGCGCCATTCCCACGCCGTGGCGCCAGTTGGCAGCCTTGCTGAGCCCATATCGCTCCAGGGGTGGCATGGCGGGCCAGTAGTCGACGTAGTCCATGGACATGCCCTTGGCCTTCTCCCCCATCGTCTCGAGGACCATGGACGACACCCAGATCACACGCACAGTGTTGGGCGGCTCGGCCTCCGCCGTGGACACCAGGAGGGGACTCGACAGCTTGGCCAAGAGAAAGTGAGCGAGGACATTGACGCCAAGGTGTCGCTCGTGGCCCTGTGCTGTAGCAGACGCCGAAAACTGGCCTTTGAGAAGGACATGTCCGGAGCAGCCACCCGTGTCTGATGCGTGCGTTTTGGGGACTACTTGAGACATACTTCACCAGAATGAACCTCAGTGTATAGCGGGTAAAACTGTGTAGCCATCTTATTATTTGCTCTTGTGCAGGCCAAACTAAGCAAAGTCCTCATAATCCTACAGCTGATCCGTCCAAACCAATGAGGAAACTTATAAAGGAAGTTGGTGCATCGCTCATGCGTAGTTTATCATTCTCATCTAATACGCTGTAGCACTGACCGCTGAGCTTTTCCTACTCCTTGGGCCATGTAGTCGCGAGATGCTGCACTAGCAAAGCCTTGAGATGGTGGCACGGGAGGGCTTTGGGTTTTTGCCACCGTGATAGTGGCTGGTTTGTCATCTTTGCGGAATAGAAATGCGAAACGGAACAGGAGGTTTAGAAACTGGAAATGTAGATACTATCAGTTCAACATAGTGATGGAAGAATTTGACTTTGATAAGGCTTATCCATTAGAAGAAAAAAGTGTGGAATTGAGTTTAGCATAGAATCTTGCGGCAGTGTATGCCAAAATCTTGGTAATAGGTAGAGAAGTCATTGCACGAAGGAGAAAGGATAAACGTTAGCTAAAATCATGGGACCTGGTGTTGTGACTTGGCTATATAGCCAAAAGTCAAGTATTTATCTAGAGGCCCGAGGCTTTTGAGACAATCTTAGGGATGTGATTTGACTCCAATTTGCGCCAGCAAGCATTTCTTTGAAATTGATAACGCTACGACAGCATTACGACCACAACTAGTAATTTAGTATATAGACAACTATGCGTTACTACAATTGTTCCGTACTTCTTTTATAGAAAATGCTTTTCTTGCCAATATAGCCTTCACAGACAGACACCAGTATCCAGTTGAGTAGCTAGTCAGGGTACCAAGCACCAAAACCTTACTGAATGCTTCGCCTGATTGAATTTTCCTCGTGGCTATGTTACTATTTGGTGCGAACAACTCTATCTGCTCCAAATTCTAGAACAACAGCGTGGCTTTCATACCCGGTACCCAGGTTCCATTTGGCATGCAAGTCGACTCAAGCCTGCCTGCTCGCGCCATCCTGGAGCTTGACCCGGTACTTGCTGAGGCCGTGTGCCAGGCACACCTCAATAGAGAGGTTTTCCCAGAAGCGCCCAGGGCAAGTCTGCGTGCCGTCTGCGAAGTTTGGGTTCTCGGCACCTGTCGCGACGAACTGATGGCGGCTCTCGGCGCCCACCTTGGCGCGCTTGTTCAGGAAGTGATGGGGGTCGTAGTCTGCCGGGGATAAGAAGAGGGAGGGCGAGTTGTTGTTGTAGTGGATGTCCACACAAAAAACGTCCCAGTGGGAAGCCTAGGGCCCAAGGAGAGCTGGAGAGGCTTGCGGGTGGTGCGGTAGAGAGAGACTGAGGTGCCGACGTTAGATGTATGATTTTAGTAGGGGTTTTCCAATCACTTACACAAGGCGGATGGATTCTTGTGGAAGGTCTCTCGCATCATGCTGTCCATTTTCCGGAGCTCTTGAAGATGTGTGGACGGGAGCTTGTTGTTCAAAGTATTCTTCAAGATCTCCTGGCGTAGCTTGTCTTGGATATCCGGGCGCGAGGCGATGTCGAAAGGATGTTGTGGAGGAAAATTGCTGTGCTCACGGCATATTCAGAAGCAGTGATAATCTGGTCGGTGGCCAGTTGGCGCGGTGTGGCCTCGCCGGATTTGTAGCGAGAATGGGCCATTTGTGATAAGGAAGACGTTCCCCTTCCTTGACCTTGAGGGCTTCTTTCTTGTCCTTTTCCGCCTCCCAATCCTCCAAGTCCTGCCTAATGATGGGCTCGAGGAACCGCCTCATATCGCGTTGTATCTTCATATTAGGAAGGAACAAGAATGGCAGGACGAGTGGATGAAGCAGACGCGGTATCCAAGGCAGCATCATTATCGGGATGAAGGTCGACATTAGGAGTTGCGCAACCAGCTCATGCCATCTCCCTGTAGCCAGCTTGCGCCCCACGAGGGATGTGCTGTTGGTCTGGGCCACAATTTTCATTGAGACGTCAAAAATGTTGAGAGCTTTCCATTCAGGGCAGTTGCCCACGTAACGATCAGACGCGACCTGCGTATCCTCTTGTTTGGTGGTAATGACCGGTGGACCCACCCATGCCATGCCAAACCATGAGCTTCGTCCGTGTGGATTCATGGGCGTATTCACCGCAAACTTCCTCATGGCATTGGCATAAAATAGGAACCCCCACATAAATCCCACAAATTACCGTGTTTGAACAGTGATATATCCACATTATTGCAAGTAATGGCATAGGTAGTCAAAATGCTTTCATGGCATGGTATAGCATGGTAGGAACAAAGCTATCATTGGAGTACTGTATCTCCTAAAATTATTAGTTGTACGTTCTTGCTCACACCACAATGCGGTCTGAAGTCCTTGTCCGACGCTTCCAACCGTGGCATAAAGATGGAAAGGCAATCAAATTGCACCCGGACTTTGTGCCAATAGTGAAACGATCATTTTCAACTTCGAAATCGGCTGCTGTAGCGCATGGAAAGTCAAAGTCGAAGTTCTGGACCAGAGTGACGAGAACTAGATACGTTTCCGTCCAAGCAAGGCTGTGATGGCCCCGTTAGAATGTCAGAAACATACTTTGCGGGCAGCTTTGGAGGGGGCGAACGTACTACATGCCCAAAAGTTTCTTATCCCTCGCGAGAAGGGTGCGAAGGCCTTCTCGCCAACCGCGCGGCTCTGGTCCATCCAGTGCTCAGGATCAAAGCGCAATGGCTCTGGATGAAGCATCTCATCGTAATATATTAAGAACAATGTCATCCCAATCGAAGTGCCAGCAGGAATCCTCCAGTTACCGTAGAGCAACTCCTTGTACGAGATGCGAGGGCTTCGGGTACCAATGGCAGGACTCATACGAAAACCTTCCTTCATGACAGCGGTGATGTAAGACAACTGTCCGAGTCTCTGCAGCTGCGTATACGTCTCGGTGTGGGGAGCGGACGTCTTGGTCTCTGTTCTCAAACGCTCGAGAATTTTCTTGTTGGAGAAGACGTGCACTAGCAGTGCTCTCAAATGCAGCGCCAGTTGCAGTGGCTATCTCCTCAAAAATGCGGTCAAAAGTCTTCTCGGCAGGCGGCAGATTGGAGTTCACGATGTTGTACGCCATAGTGCTCTGAACCACACTGTCCGGGGTTGATGAAGCT
Source organism: Plenodomus libanotidis (assembly GCA_022609195.1). NCBI lineage: Eukaryota > Fungi > Ascomycota > Dothideomycetes > Pleosporales > Leptosphaeriaceae > Plenodomus > Plenodomus libanotidis. The sequence goes on from JAGKQA010000044.1 coordinate 169,098, forward strand.
ATGGCGGCCAGGGTGTCGTTCGTGACTTGTTCGGATTGCTGTCACAATGTTAACGTCGGGAAGCAGCCAAATCATACAAAAAACTTTCGACTTTGGAGTAGTCTGATTCAGCGTGGAAACTTACTTGAAGATATTGAAGAAAGGCCTTGGTTCCACCGTCAGCTACCTTCATCGTCCAACCAATGGGAAGCGACCTGACCAAAGGGCCAAACCAGCGAATATGCTTGGTGGTGCGCCACATGAGAACACCGCCCTGAGATGCATGGGACAGCTCGACACCGAAGTCGGCATCTTGAAGCTCATTGTATTCTTTTCCCACAATGAATCCATTGGCCGTGTTCCTGATATATGCGCTTAGTGCGGCGCCCAAGTTAGAGGACGCCTTACCAGCAAGCTCGGATCTACATTCGCACAATTTCTCAATGTTGCGCTGAGGGATCTCTTGTCTCACAGCGACTTTAGCTTTTGAGAAGAACGGAGCGATCGCTTGTCGCCGGATTCCGTGGAGACTATGATCTATTCCGAACGTGAGCACACGCCCGAAGGAGATACGCAAAACGAAGTAAGTACTAGGTATCTTTGCAGATAATGGTAGAGGACTCAGCAACGAAGGCATCATAATTCCAGGCAGGCTTGTCCCAGCTCCCGTCCTGTCGATAGAGTGTCTCAAAAAGATGTGTGGTCGATGACATGCAGTTCGTGGGGGCTGATTCGGATTATGGGGCCTGTTGGGTAAGCGAATTAGACTTGACAAGCGACAATGTGCTGTTTTTGGTATCAAAGTCTCACCATAGCGCCGATGCATCTCCGGAAGCTTCGGGGTGTGCTGTCCACCTTGGAAAAGATCGTAGTAGACCTCATACCAGCGCGAACAGCGGGCAAGGTATGGGCCCGGGAAACCTGCGAGAGGGTGGATGAATAGACGGTAGAACACCACTATACCATACTAGGCGACGACGACCCCAAGAACCATGGACCAGGACAAGTTTGACTCTTCGATGTAAACCATGTTTGGGCTAATATTCAAATTCGGCAACTGGCAGATGGACTTGCGGGTCTCCCAGTCCAGTGTCAAGCGCGATGCCGGCTCAACGGGAGGGAATAGCGCTAGTAAGATCCACAGGGGCGCTTCACTAAGCAAGTTATCTAGTCTGTATTGACAGTTTTTGAGATGATCAGGCCATGAGCAGGCCGCTTCAGTGAGAGTACGAGGTTCTTCAAACTTTGGCACATCTGCGCCGCTTGCCCGCATAGTTTCATTTCCAACTGGCTACGGAAGTCCTGGTCAGCACGACGTTCATGGATAGGTCTATAGAAATCAAGGTGCAGTATCAGGATTTTACAAACCATCTCTCCAGGCACCTCCCTAGGTACTCTGAAGAGGTACTCTTGGCTACTGCACCGCTACCAAATTTGTTGAGCACCGTCAACGCATGTGGCGCAGGCCATAGATAAATATGCAACGGGCGGTCATGCCGCAAGCGGCTGCCCCATAAGCAAATGCTCTTTTCCACAGGCGAAGATCCCGGTGGTCCTACAGTCGATATTATAACAGGCAATTATTCAGGAAGAGATTATTCCCCCTCACTATCTTGTTACAAGTTCAGCTTCCAGTCGCCCCTATGCTCTTCGCACGGCAAACAACACAGTTGCTAGGTATTGTGCACTGATCTACTTGGAGCTTTGAGATTGAATGCCTAGCAAGTAACCCAAATGTCTCCGTTACACCCAAAATAAATCAACGTTCCTTTACACTTATATGCTGTGGCAAGTGAGCAGAGCGGAGAATTTTCATTGTTCTCCTGTCTATGCACATATACCACGACATCCCAAAGTTGGAGGGGTCATCTTCAACCTTCAACATGTCTAATCTCTGAACGGCAACCATTGTTTCTTTCGTACATAGTGGACAAGACCTTGCTAGTTTCACATATCATGGTATTATCCAGTTTTCCTTTACGAGCATCGCTCCTTCAGGTCTTTATCGATCTTGACCCAAACTTCCGGAGGAAACTTTCCTACCAGCCAGTAATCTCCTTGACGATTGGCGATCAAGTAAGCGACATTGCGGGACAAGTTGTTTTTCTTGGAAGTCGCACGATCGATCTCGTTCATGTGGAAGTAGACAGGCCATCCCGCTTTATGATGGCGCTCTATCTGTCTTGATCGCTTAACAAGTTGTCCCCCAGACGTGATGCCGTTCTTATCATCGTTGGCCACCACGGCAGCCCCGAAATCCATATTTTCGAACCACTTGGCCTTGGTCCAGTTCGTCGTTGTCAACACAGCTTGCGACATGTCGCCAAAGACGGGGGGTAGACCATGCTTGGCCAGCGCTTTGCGAGTCACACGAGCTGCTGCGTGGATCTGGCCTTCAGTCGCCTGCGTAGCAATAGTATGACGGATCGATTGCGCCACCCTCGCGACATTAGCGTCGTCGTTTTTCTCCGCATTTTCGTTGTCGGGCATCAAGTCACGCGCAGGGATGATAGTGAAAAGCGGCGGAGCCGCATTCTGGAAATAGATTCCCTTCTGGGTGAAGATGGAAGGAGCACGATCGCGAAGATCGCAGGGAAAACCGAGCAGGACAGAGCGGCGAGAGGTCCGCGGCAGCATCACTGACACTGCCATGCAGCACAGCCAGGAGAAGAGGACGTCAGCGGAGCTGATGAAGGGCTGCGCATGCATAGGATTGCTCGGCATGCTCCTGGCCCCCTTGTTATCCTCAAGAGCAGCAACGGCGTCGTCCTTAAGCCCGGCTACCGATGCGGCTGGCAGGAAGAGGGTGCGGGTCTCCATTTTCGGCCACCACCACATGTCCAGCAAGTAACGCGCAATCCACAAAAACAACCACACTCCTTTCAGCTGGCGATGTTCAAGAATGTGTGGCTCCTGAAATTTGGGGTCCAGCCCGGCGGTGGCGAGGCCATCATCCATGGAAGACAGATTGGGCGGAACCTCAGAGCCACGGCCGCTAAGACACAGAGACCACGTCTTCGCCAGCGCTGCCATAGCCATGGCGTCGCCTAGTATATGCGGCATGATAAGATTGACGAGAGTAGCGTCCTTGAATGAGACGATACTGAGATTCATCAGGGGTGCGTCGGACTTGAGGTAGTCGTCGAGACAGTGAGGTGCGTTCGGGTCGACGACGAGATCCACGGCGACCTCGGGCCTTGACTGAAGGGATGGGACCTCTGTTTCCACAGGCAGTTGTGATGCAAGGGGATGATCGTCTATGCTCATGTCCATATGTGAGACATGTTTGTACGACACAGCCGGCCTTTCCGAGTTAAACTCTTTGGGAACGTGAATCTCGAGTTTATTTTTCTTCTTCGTGTGAGCTGAGTGTCTCCAAAGAACCCCTTGCGGTGTGTGCTAGCTTGAACAGCTTACATTGATGCGGATTCGGCCACCCAGCTTGTTCCATCCACCTGGCAGTGTCGGGATTTGGGCCAGGGCCCGGTGGACCATGTCTGGATCCAGTACATCGTTGAAGCGGATCAGAAAGCAACCGCACGAATTGCGAAAGATGGGCGTGTCGTCGAAAAAGTGAACTGGCAAAATCTCGTCTGTGGGTACCTTGGGTAGAGAGACGGGGTCCACTGAGCCAACAAATAGCTTGCTGAACGACATTTTATCAGAAACCGCGAGTATTTGGACAATTCGGGGTCGGATTGTAAAGTGGGCTGGGCGTTATACTGCTCATCTCGTATTTGGATCGAGGTTGCGAGAAGTAGAACTGATCTGTTGGGCGGATCCCTTATATGAGTGCAGGTAAGCCAGGACAGGGTACAAGATCGACAAGTCCCTTCACAACCATCCATGGCTGAGTGTTTAGTAAGGCATGTAGGACATGAGATCAACATATCTCTGCTTCCGGCTAACAGCCAAGATAAACAATGCCAGCTCTCTTGTTGCCGGACTAGGGCCGAGACAACAATTTGATGTCTAACCGAAGTTGCGCTCGTAACAAAAAACAGGTCACGGCAATGTATGTCGAAATCGACATTTGCATTATACTTACAAGAAGTCACCACACCACGTCAATATTATATACCTTTTGATACCGCTATTAATCTCACTCAATAATGAACCAGTCAGCCGAAAGAAAAGATGGCACACTTTATGTGGTTGTGTAGAAAACGAGTGTTGAAGTAGAAGTGTTTTGGTGTGGACTTTGAATTAAGTTCGCTGTGACCGAACTTTTGTTACGAGCGCCTGACAGCACCTGACAATTCAAAGACAACTTCACCGGTGTCACCGGCTTTATTGGTCATGCAATAAGCAAGCCACAAGCCACAAACCCACAACGCCCACATGCCAAACCTCAGCCAGCCTGCCTATAGATTTTGCGGACCAATTGTGTGCCGGATAGCATTCCTATTCGTACATCAATACAGCCACCAGTCTCTGTGCGGTCCTATCTGTTGAGGATCACCTCGACTTCGAAGCTGAAAGGACTCGAAACGGTAACCTCAACAAAGCCGCGGCACCAGCGAGGCCGGACAAAGAACCATTGCTGATCAGCCGTTCCTCATGGACGGTAAATATTGCCAAAGCTGAAAATATGCTCCACAGTGAACCATAACTTGATTGTTGACCAGCCGCCTGACGTTTGACTCCCATCATCGACAGCCCGTGTTCGACGCTTATGTCCATCTGCTGTCGATCGCTCTTTGACCGGTATGCCGGATTGGCGATGGCCTCTTCTTCCGTATCCTGTCATGAATGTTGTGTATTGATAACGGAGAGCAAAAGTGAAGTGCGCGAATCCCATTGCGCTTGCCCATAGACACAATATGCGCGCTGTATAGTACGATGTGACAAGAGAGCCGAGAAATCCCCGAATTTGTACTTTAGAGAAGTACCTAGATAAAAAAGTGAAAGACTACTTAGTAATACAAGCAATGATTCACATATATACCTTCAAGCATCTCTGCCTTCTGTATGAGTCGTCTTTCTCAGTCTATAGTTATTAGACTGAATCGAGCTTCAACTCTCAAACCAGAAAGCATCAATCAAGAGCTATTTGAACTCGATCACATTTTCCTAAAAAGCTTTTTCAACAAAGCAAAATGGCCAAGGAAAACATGACCACCGCTGCCCCGGCTCCTATCGCCATTATTGGCGTTGGGTGTCGGCTCCCTGGAGGAGCCAACAGTCTCGATCAGGTACGCTTGCTCTTCGACCCCTTCTTGGGTTCAAAATCCTGACCATAGATACGAATCACGTAGCTTGAGCACCTCCTGAACAACGGTAACAGTGGTTGGGGCCCCATCCCTGCGACACGTTGGAATAGCTCCGCCTTCTACAACCCACGGTTTGGAACCAGTGGAGGGGCCAGGGAATCGCTGCCCGCTTCCTCAGGTTACTTCCTGGCGGAAGACATTTCCAAGTTCGACGCCCGTTTTTTTGAGATGACTCCTCGCGATGCTCATGGCGCGGATCCTCAGCAGCGCCTGCTACTCCAGACGACGTACGAAGCGCTCGAAAATGCTGGCGTGCCTCTCGAGCAAGTCCGAGGAAGTGATACGTCCGTGTACGTAAGCATATTCGCCCAGGACTACTACCGCATGGGTTTCAAGGACTTGCAAGTCCTGGAAGGCTCCCATGTCACAGGAACCGGACCCGCTATGCTGTCCAACAAGATCTCATACGTCTTTGACCTCAATGGAGCTTCGCTCACCCTGGACACTGGTTGTGTAAGTTTGTTTCTGGACCGGTTGAAGCCTTGCTCGAACATTGCGCTGACGAATGGCTGGCTGTTCGCCTCTTCTTAGTCGGGCAGTCTGGTGGCCATGCACCAAGCTTGCCAGAGTTTGCGCCTTGGGGAATCAAGAATGGCCATCGTCGGTGGGTCACAGCTGTCGCTACATCCTGACCAATCTGTCAATATGGCTGCGCTAGGGTAAGTTGCCAGTCTCGTTTCTCTACACGGGCTTCCATTTCCTGTCACTCTTTCTCTTACTTTGCTTGCAAAAACTGACACGTTCACAGTATGGTCAACCCTGACGGACACTGTTACGCCTTCGACTCTCGTGGTAATGGCTATGCGAGAGGAGAAGGCGTGGCGACTGTGGTGCTCAAGCTTCTTGACCAAGCCATTGCAGACGGCGACAATGTTCACGCCGTCATTGTCAACTCTGGCATCAACCAGGATGGAAGGACGGCTGGCAGCATTATGTCTCCGAGCGGAAACGCCCAAGCCGCCTTAATAAACTCCGTCTACGCCATTGCTGGCCTCGACCCGGGACAGACACCGTATGTGGAGGCCCACGGAACGGGCACCCAAGTTGGCGACAAGGAGGAGGTTGGGGCCATCTTCAGAGTCTTCTGCGAAGGTAAAGATCGCAGCCACGACCTCGCAGTAGGATCGGTCAAAGCCAACATTGGGCATCTTGAGGCATCGGCTGGGATTGCCGGGCTCCTCAAGTCCATCGTTGTGCTGAGAAGCGGCCTCATTCCGCCTCAGCTGAACTTGGTCAAGCCGAAGCCACAGTTGAAATTGCACGAGAGGAACATCCACATTCCCTTGGAGCTGACGCCTCTTGCACCAGGCCCCCAACGTGCTTCTATCAACAGCTTTGGTTATGGAGGTTCCAATGCCCATGTTATCGTCGAGACTCTGGAGTCCTATGTTAGCAAGGACAGAATCAATGGTCAGCACAAAACCAATGGTGAAAGCAATGGTCACGCCAACGGCTACGACAAAGCCGTAGGTGTACGCAACACCGTTGGTAGAGTCAACGGCCAAATTAACGGCCACAATTCTACAAATGGGAAGCACAATGGCAACGGTCAAGCCAATAGTCACCACGAAAACAACCACCTGTACAAGGATCAAGCCCAAGCTTTCCTAAATACGAGCAGCAACGGTGCCGTGGCCAAGCAGACATCACAATTATTCCTTGTGACCGCAAACTCGGAAGTCTCTCTCAAGCTGGCTGCCGAAAACATCAGCACTTGGGTATCGTCCACAGCGGCACTAGCCGAGGGCAAGGGTGAGCAGGCTGAGACCCAGCTCCTCACTGACCTTGCATACACGCTCTCGGCTCGACGATCTCTCCTTCCCTGGAGATGCAGTGTTGTGGCATCCAACCTCGAGCAGCTCGTCGAGAGAATCAGCACCAAGACCAAGACAGTCAAGAAAACGCCTAGCACAGACCGCACACCGCACCTGGCCTTTGTTTTTACGGGCCAGGGTGCACAGTGGGTCGGAATGGGCCGGGAGCTCATGACGATTCCCGCCTTTGCAAAATCCATAGACAAATCCACTGCATGTCTTGTCAGTCTGGGGTGTGACTGGTGCCTGAAAGGTGAGATGCTGTCTCCTTCCGCGTCGTCACGCCTAAAAGAAGCCGAGATCGCGCAGCCTGCCACCACAGCACTCCAGATTGCTCTAGTCGACCTGCTGTGGAGCCTCAATATCAAGCCGTCCAGCGTCGTCGGTCACAGCTCCGGTGAAATTGCCGCCGCATACGCCGCAGGTTACCTCGATCATGAGACTGCCGTCAAGGTCGCGTACACGCGAGGAGTCCACTCGGCACAGGCCGTTAAGCGAGGGGTGATAGCCGGCATCAGGGGGTCCATGCTCGCCACAGGCCTTGGAGAGGATGAGATCGCGCCGTACATTGGCCAAGTCGGTCTCGAGAAGGGTAAGATATCGGTGGCGTGCGTCAACAGCCCTCAGAGCACGACCATTTCCGGGGATGAGGCGGCCATCGACGAGCTCAAGGCGCTACTCGACGCCGATTCCGTATTTGCCAGGAAGCTCCGAGTGGATACGGCTTACCACTCCCACCACATGTTACCTGTTGCCTCGGCCTACCTGTCGGCCATGGGCGATATCGAGGCGAGTGCACCAGCCAGCAGAGACAACACTAGCAGGCCAGTGCTCTATTCGAGTGTCACAGGCAGTCAGCAAGACGACGGGCTCGGGCCCGACTCACCCCAGTACTGGGCAAAGAACCTTGTGTCGAAGGTACGCTTCTCCGAGGCCCTGCAATCTGTGGTTCAGACAAACACCGGCCACGCCGATGCTGCAAGCTTCACTTTCATTGAGCTGGGACCTGCGGCTGCCCTGGCAGGTCCTGCAAAGCAAACCCTGTCAGCAGCCGGCGTCAAGAATTCGGCTTATCTGTCCGTTCTTGTTCGCGAGACCGATGCCCGAGTTTCGGCCCTCACGCTCCTCGGTCACCTTATCGAACTTGGACACGGTGTAAAAGTGAACAAGACGGGTCCACTCCTGGAAGAGACATCCGAGGAGGGCAATCAACAGCACAAAGTGGTTGCAAACCTGAAGCCGTACCCGTTCGACGAGGCCTCGTATTGGCGCGAGTCGCGCCTCAGCTCGGCCCATCGTTTCCGCCCTTTTGCTTACCACGATCTATGCGGGCTGCTTGATCCGGGAAGTAGTATTCAAGAGCCGCGATGGACGCATCACCTCCAGGTCGCCTCCCTTCCTTGGCTGCGAGATCACGTTGTCGACGACTCCGTCATCTTCCCAGCGTCGGGCAGTGTCTGCATGGTTCTTGAGGCCATGAGACAGCTTGTACAGATGCGTACATCCGGCATCACTGAGGACAACGTGCCGAATTTCAGCGTCAGCGATGTAGTCTTCTCCAAAGCCATCTGTCTGCCACTTGACGACGACAAAGCTGAGATTGAGCTTCAATTGACAATCAGCCCCTCGCAGGAAGCAGGAGGCAGATGGGAAACGTTCAGAATCGTTTCGTACACCAAGAATGGGGATGGCCAAGGCGTCGGTATCTGGGAAGAGAATTGCAGCGGACTCATAAGCTGTGATGTTGACATAGGCGCTTCCTCCGCCAACGGCAGTGAGCCTATTTTTATTGGTGCCTCTGAGTATGAGCGCAAGCTTGAAGACTGCGTTCGAAAATTGGAAGAAGTCCAAGACGCCGCCAGAAATGCCAGATCGATGGATTCAGGCACATTTTACGGACGTCTATCCGCCAGCGGCAACCACTACGGGGCCGAGTTTGCCCTGCTGCGAGACATTTGCTTCGCGGATAATGTTGCGTGGGCCAAAGTTACTGTGCCTGGTGTCACACAGCCGCATCATCTCGTGCATCCCACGATGCTTGACGCTATTTGCCACATGGGTGCATTGATGTTCAAGGGACACTGCGGCCAGGCTCCCATCGTTGTGGGCTCCATTCCGAGTATGACGATGCTTGCAGTAGGACAAGACCAGCTTCGGCTCTTGTCTGTCCAAGGCACGGAGCTCCTCGTAGCGGCTGCTCTTGAAACGCAGGATAGTCGTTCTTGCATTACAGATGTATGGGTTCTGTATGAAGATAACGAGAAGGGCATGCTCGTACCGCTTCTCAAGAGCCAGTACATCCTCCGGGCCTTCGGATCAGGTGCTCTTGCCGCGAAGAGCGATTCTGAGGATGCAAACCAGGATTCAACGGGATATGACGGTCACAAGGCCCACCAAATGGTGTGGAAAACTGATGCTGGCGTCTTATCTAATGTTCTCACTCGACAGACGTCGACTGAGGACGACGCCGCTGTCGATGAGCACTTGAACGCCATTGAGCTGGCAGCATCCATCTGCATCAGCCGCACGCTTGCTGAGATCAAGTCATCCGACGTTACGATGCCTCACCTGAAGAAGCTTCTCGACTGGATGAGCAGATATGTCAACTCAGACGCCTACCGGACCCGCACAGCCCACCTGCACACCTCAGAGGACGAGTCTCGCGCCGTGGAATCTGCAGAGAACTCGTCAGAGGGACCGCAGGGCAAGATGGTGGCACGAATTGGGCGCGTGCTGACCTCGGTGCTGGTGGGCAAGACAGATCCGCTGGGGGTGATGATGGAAGGCGACCTTTTGGGCGAAGTCTACGGACAGGGCCGTCTTATGCAGGCAAGTTATACGCAAATGGAAGACTACCTTTCCCTCCTGGCTTTCAAGCATCCTCGGATGAAGCTCCTCGAAATCGGAGCTGGCACTGGCGGGGCAACTCTTCCGGCGCTGCGCGCCATGTCGAGCAGTGGAGAGGATGGCGATGTCTGGCTCGAGTCGTACGATTATACGGACGTATCTGCTGGTTTTTTCGAGCAGGCTAAAAACAAATTCGCGCCCTGGACAGGCAGTGAACTGATGCGATTTGGCGTGCTGGACGTGGAGAGGGACCCTGGGCTCCAAGGGTACACGGCGAATTCATACGACATCGTCTTGGCTGTCAATGTGCTACACGCTACCAGAGACATGCAAGCGACCATGACGAATGTGAGAAAGTTGTTGAAGCCAGGCGGTAAGCTGGTGCTGGTCGAGCTGACGAGCTTGACGGTGTGGACAAACATGATATTCGGCACCCTCCCCGGCTGGTGGGCTTTCGAGGATGATCATTTGCGGAAAGACTGCCCCCTACTTCGTGTAGACCAGTGGAATGATGTTCTGCGCAAGACTGGATATAGCGGCGTCGACGTCGTGTCGCACAACTCGAACACGCCTGGCATGGGCGTCTCGTCGATGATGGTCGCGAGTGCGGTCGATCTGGCGCCTGACCCTGAGATGGGGCGTATGCCCGCTCGTCTCAAGCCGCTAGACCATGTCAAGATAATCAAGGGCTTTGTTGGCTCACCAGCCCTCAAAGCTGTGGCTGACGGTCTCAGAATGGCCGCTGTGTCCAAGGGCCATGAGAGTTGGGCTTCACTTGAACTCAGCAGTCTGGGAACTACCACCGGCGATGAGTGCGTGGTAGTCCTCGACGTGGCGGAGAACTCGTTGCTTCTTAGCAAGAACCAAGAGACCTTCGAGACGGTCAAGCAGCTTCTCACCGCCGGAGCCAACGTGATGTGGGTTGCTCTCCAGAACTATGCCGACAGCGATGGTGCAAACGGCGCGAAGACCAAAGGTTACAGGGCGATGATCCAAGGTCTGGCCAGGGTTCTGCGCCGTGAGAATGGCACCGCATGCAGGCTCGTCACTGTTGACGTCCATGGGACAACAGATCTGCGCGAACAGACCGTCATTGACAAGATCTGTAGCCGCCTCATTGAGGTGGCAGAAGCGTCTCTCGTCCTTCCGTCGTCCTCCTCAGAAGATGCCGCTATTTCCGACGAGGTATTCTACGAGCGCGAATACGCTCTGCGCGATGGACAAGTCCTGATTCCGCGTCTCCAGACTGACGACAGCTTCCTGGCTTGGGCTGACTGTCAGCGAGCGGCACATACTGATGCCGACACGGCCTCTAGTGCCACAGTAAAGCTCGAGAAGGATGTTTTGTTTCATCAGGTATCGCGACCCCTGCGGCTACAGGTTGCTCTGCCAGGCCTGCTGAGCAGCCTCCGCTTCGTGGACGACGACGGTGTCCGTCATGATGGTACTTTACAGCCATGGGAAATTCGGGTCTCATCCCGTGCCCATGGTATCAACTTCAAGGACATATTCGTGGCCCTTGGTCAGATGAAAGCGGGCGTCACCATGGTTGGCGAATTGGCCGGCATCGTCACCGCCGTTGGGTCAGACATGAAGAGCCGGTATCAGCCTGGTGACCACGTCATGGGGTTCGGATCTCCCAGTCACTTTGCCAGCGACCCTGTGCTCAGCGGACACCTCGCCTATCTCATGCCCGCAAATCTTTCCTTCGCAGAAGCCGCCTCTATTCCCGTGATTTATGCCACGGCGCATCACTGCCTCTTCGCAGTCGCACGGTTCCGCGCAGGACGCACGATCCTCGTGACAGCAGCCTCGGGAGGCGTGGGTCAAGCCGCGATCCAGCTCGCTCAGTATGCAGGAGCTGGCAGAGGCGATATCTTTGTCGTTGTTGGCTCAGCTGCCAAGCGCCGGCTTGTTGTAGAGACGTACGGCATCCCTGAGACGCACGTGTTGTCATCGCGCAGCCGGGGCGCAGATCTCAGAGATGCAGTGTTACGATTGACGGGCGGTCGAGGAGTCGATGTGGTGCTAAACTCGCTGTCGGGAGACATGCTGACCGCTGGTCTCGAGTGTGTGGCTCCGCTCGGAGCTTTTGTCGAGATCGGAAAGACAGACATCTACAAAGGCAGCCACATCCGCATGGGCGACTTCGACCGCAGTGTAACTTTCACCTCGGTGGATCTTATTGTGATCGCGGCTGAGCAGCCAGATACCGTATACGAGACACTTGGAGCTGTTTCGGACCTGCTTGCCAAAGGCCACGTCCGCCCGCCGTTCCCTGTCACGGAATTGCCGATATCCAAGATCGACGAGGCGTTCCGAATGATTGCTTCCCGCAAGCACACTGGCAAGGTGGTGCTCACTTCAGAGCCAGAGGAAACCGTCATGGCTGTTGCGTCTAAGCCTATACCATTGCGGTTGGCTCAGGACGGTATGTATGTCATTGCTGGCGGTCTAGGGGACCTTGGCCGGAGGTTTGCTGTCTTCTTGGCTTCGAAAGGGGCTGGCAATGTCGTCCTGCTCTCTCGTCGTGATATTAGCGATGACGACCGTGCTGATTTGGAGAAGACTGTCCAGCACGCCAACGCCCACGGCATCACTCGACTCCACGTGGTGAAGTGCGACATCACCGTGACTTCAGATATGCAGGGCTGCGTCGAATACTGCCGGAAAGAGAGCCTGCTTCCAGTGAGGGGCGTCATCCATGGTGGCATGGTGCTCAAAGATCGTCCTTTTGTTCACATGGACCACAACGATTTCACCACAGTCCTGGGTCCCAAGGTGGATGGAACGATCAACCTAGATCAGGCTCTGGGATCGCCTGACCTCGACTTCTTCATCACGCTATCCTCGACCACCACCCAGGTCGGAAACGGCAGCCAAGGAGCCTATGCATCTGGCAACTCGTTCCAAGACGCCTTTGCCAGGGCACGCTCCGGCGGCAAGACACACTATATGACGCTCAATCTGGGTGGCATCACCGGGTCTGCGTGGGTGGAGAAGGCCACACAGTCGAATCGTCTTAGCAGCATAGCAATGTCCTTTGACGATTTGCTGTCCAGTCTCGAGTACGCCATGCATCCGGCGGGCGCCAAGCGTGATGCATGCTCGCAGTCAATTTTGGGCCTCTGTCGAAAGTCGCTCGAGGACGCCGACGACGCTGTCAGCCTCTCAAATCCGCTCTTCAGTCGCCTCCCGTACCAGAGGCTCAGCAACACTGCTGACACCGCCAAGGTCGGCACCAAGATCGACACCGAGCAGTCGGTCCGCAGTGCAAAGACAACTGCTGCGGCTCAAGCCGTGATCCAGGAGGCGATTCTGGCCAAGTGTGCCGTCTTTCTTGATCGGCCCGTTCAGGAGCTTCCCTCCGACGAGCCGCTGGCCACGATCGGGCTGGATTCGCTCGTGTCGATAGAGCTAAAGAACTGGATCATGCGCGTGTTCCAGGCGACAGTGCAGACGTCAGAGATATCAAGTGCCTTGAGCATAGCTAGTCTGGCAGCCACAGTGACCTCGAGATCAAAGCTCATCAGTGTTGAGACCAGAGCGAGCAGCAACAACGACAAAGACGTGTCCGAATTAGTCGTTGCGAATGGGAATGCCGTCACAACTAATGGCAACGCAACAACCGCCCTGCCAGCGCACGGCTTCCAGTGCTGCAAAGCAGCCAAGGACCTGCCCAAATACCCTTTGCCAGACTTAGACACGGCTCTTGAGAGCCTCGTCGCCAACGTTTCGCACTTTTCCAACAGCGCCGAGGAGCTTGAAGGCCTCCGCAAGGCAGTTGCTGAGTTCAGCGCACCTGGAAGTCTCGGACGAGGCTTATATGAGCAGCTCGTAGTGCGAGCAGCAGACCCCAGTCTTGATAGCTGGCTTGCTGACCTGCACCTCAAGGGCCTCTACTTGACTAGACGTCATCCAGTCGCGCCATGGGGCAACTTCCTCAGTACTCACCGCGACGCGCCAGAGGCGCATGGACAAGCTGATCGTGCAGCCTTAATTGCGGGTGAGGCGTTTCGCTTCCTCCTCGAGGTCGAGAGTGAGAAAATTGATCCAGACTGGCTCGGTTCCCAACCTCTCTGTTCACACTCGTGGAAGTGGATGTTCAACGCTGTCAGAGAGCCTCGGGTTGGTTGTGATGAGATGATGCGGTACCCTGGGCCTGGCAACCACTACTGCGTGGTGCTCAGGCGAGGACACGTCTTCACGGTGCCGCTTCGATACGGGGATGATGAAAAGCAGCCAGTCTCTCACAAAGATCTTCAAGCGGCTTTTCAAGAGATTATCGACAGTGACTCAGGCAGTGAGGACTCTTGGGCAGGGCTGCTCACGTCAGACTTCCGCGACCCCTGGGCTACCAACCGCACAGAGCTGCTGGCACTAGGCGCTTCGAACGAAGCCTATATACAGGCCGTGGAGAGGGCGGCGTTCGTGATGTGCCTTGACACGGGCAAGCCCAAGACCAACGAGGAGCGAGTGCGGGATGCCTACGTCGGTGATGGCTTCAACCGCTGGTTTGACAAGAGCACGCAGTTCATCGTATCTGCCAACGGCCGATCTGCGCAGCTGATGGAGCACTCGCCAGTCGACGGCCTTACCATCATAAGACTAACGGAGAGGATCCATGACGCTATTCAGTCCCACGTGCCCATGTCCAGCGGCAGTACAGTAACCAATGGTTTGAGCCATACCAACGGCCAAGGAAGCAGCCCTATCAAGATCACTTCCTTTGCGCTCCGAACCACACCTAAGATAGAGGAACGAATCCTGAAGTTGAGGGCGACGTACTTAGAGGCGACAGACATGCAGAAGTACGCACTGTACACTGTCCCTTCGCTGGGTATTGCAACAGCGCTGGGAACAGGTTTGTCGCCCAAGGCATGCGCGGATATGGCAATCCAGCTTGCGAATCGCATGCACTTTGGGGGCCAAAACCCGGGCAGCTGGGAGCCGGTGTCGACGCAGCACTTCCACCGCGGACGGCCAGAGCTCGTGCAGGTGGTGACGGACTCGGTGGTGGAATTTTGCTCAGCTGCCATGAGCGTGGACTTGGATCAAAAGCAGCAGCTGATCAAGGCGAAGGAGCTCCTCAAGACGGCCGTGAACGGATGGGAGCAGTCCATCAAGGAGGCGAGCCAGGGCGGTGGATTCCTGCGGCTGTGGGACACGCTGCAGGGCATGCTACCGATGGGCATGGAGGACAAGGACAAGCCGGCCATCTTCACGGATCCCCTCTTCTGGCGCGCCTTTCCCGGGAAGGTACTGCAGGTCCGCAACGAGGCTGAGGTCGAGGACGCGGCGATCTGTGTTTGGCAGGAGGGCGGGCTGTGGATGAGCTACTCAATCAGGGAGCAGGGTATTGCGGTCTCCATCATTGGTGGTAAAGGCAAGGTTGAGGAGTACCAACAGTGTTTGGATAAGGCTGGCGTCATTGTTCGTGCGATTGTGCGAGCGTAAAGTTGTCTTGGTGTTGTTGGGTGGAGCCACGTTCTGCTGACGTCCAAATGAGACAACCTTGACGATAGAATGGTGCACGGACCACTAGCAAACCCACATCATCCAATTACTTTATAATAGGTAGTTGAACAATTACTCTGCATTGGTCCGTGATGTAAGAAGAGGTAGAGTGGAGAGAAGATGATGAACAACGTGAGAAAATCTTGTCATGACTGTATTTGGGGGTCGTAAAGGCAGCCTAGG
Source organism: Plenodomus libanotidis (assembly GCA_022609195.1). Taxonomy (NCBI): domain Eukaryota; kingdom Fungi; phylum Ascomycota; class Dothideomycetes; order Pleosporales; family Leptosphaeriaceae; genus Plenodomus; species Plenodomus libanotidis. The sequence goes on from JAGKQA010000044.1 coordinate 184,711, forward strand.
TCACAGCACATTTGTCGTGACAACCATTAATTCGCAGTCGGCGAAGAAAGAGGATGGGAGGAGAGAAACCGGAGGGGAGAAACAGACGCAGCCGCTTGGACCGTCTCAGTCCAACAATTGCGCGGACGACCACTTATGCAAAATGTTCAACCGAGCTATCCCTTAGCTACTTCGCAACTCTTGAATGTCATGACTTGAAGATCTACGGATGTCTGTCTCGTAACGCATGAGGCAGGCTCTGCTCTTCAGTGACCAGCCCTGATCTTTTTCTACAACTCGCATTGGCATAATTTGCTTGTTACGGTGGGCAGCCAGAGTATCATATGTAAAGCCTGCACACACCCACACACAAGCTTCTTGCAGTCTCCGATTCCACTTTCAGATGATTGAGCCACGAGTGGGCTTTACCGCATCCCAGAGCTCTGTCTCCAGAGCTAGCACAGGCGCTGGCAGTGGGCCGTTGCGTAATTTCGCCACCGCGTCTCCGATCTGGGCCAGTTGACTTGCGCCGAGAACGATGCCGTCGCCCTCTTTGAGTTCAGAGCTATATACCACCCAGCGAATGGCCAACTCCATCGGCGACAGACCGTGAGCCTCACAGCCCGCGACGAATTTCTTCATTGCAGCCGCTACCTCAGGATTGGCGTAGCTGCTTTTCGCAAATCTACCAATCGGATTCCCTGCGGTATCAATATGCGTTCCCGTCAGGAAGCCTGAGCCGAGCACATGTGATGCAAGGAACGCAATATTGTGGGCTCGCAAAATAGGTAGCAAGCGCGTCTCCATGCCGCGTGTCAGAATGTTATACGCGCCTTGGTACCAGGCTGGTTTCTCCCAGCCGTTCTCCTCGCACAAGTCGATGACCTTCTGCAGTGTCTCGGGTGGATGGTTGGCCAGACCCCAGGCCTTGGCGTGGCCCTGTGCGAGCTGTTCCTGGAAGCCTTGCACCTGCTCCTCCAGCGGTGTCGCAGGGTCTGGCCGGTGCGCGAATAAGACGTCGACGCCCTGTGGGCGGCGCAGGCGCTCGAGACTGCTGTCTACGGACTTGTGCATCGCGGCGCGGCTAAGGTCTCCGCTCCCGTCGCCCATTTCGGTGTAGACCTTTGTGTTGATCACGAAGTCGTCGCTGATGGCTTGGGCGGCGCCAAGAAGCTGCTCGGACTTGCCTGGGTTGAAAGGAGGATACCGTGCGGCCGTGTCCAGGTGGTTGACGCCGACTTCCTTCAAATTCAAGAGCAGCTTTGTGACCGACTCGTTGTCCTGGAACTCCGTCCCGTCCATGCCAATCACTCCGGCGCCAAACACGAGACGCGGCCCCATTTGCGCGGTAGAAATGTGCCGAATGTGACGTGCAATATTGAACAATCGCATGTGAGCCGATACGTTGCAGCTCTGGTTTGCACGTAAGGGAAGTCAGTCTCTCGTGGAATTGACGTGCCACAGCGGTAGACACGTTGACCCCTCGTGATAATCTTTGGGGGCTGGGGCGAGCGGGACCAAGCAAGAGTACCATTGTTACTACCAACCGCATATTGACCAGCTTACGTTAGACAATGGAAACCTCAGAGTCTCGGTGCTGCCCGGAGACTCTTCGTCTCAAGAGCGGCAGTCTTAGTCATGGTGTCTGTTGGGAAAAAAAAAAAAAAAAAAAAAAAAGGCCAAAATTTAGTGTCTGCCTACCCTCGCACTCAAAACTGCGTACTAGACAGGCACGGCCAGTATTTTTTAAGTACTGGTCTTGAGTATTAAGTCGCAGGCTCACATGATATTTTCCGGATTCAATTGAAATGCTAGACACTCAGGTTATGGTAGGCTCCCCTGGACAAAGAAGCACAGTCTGTGTGGTACGCAAGCCTGTTTTTCAAGCTGATGCGGATGGCGCCCGCTGGCTCGCGCACAGTATTGAGTGTGTTGACCATGTAATGACCGATAATGAGCAATGTGGAGATCAACGCTAACCCAACGGAGCTGCCCAAGAAGAGCTCTGAGAAGGACATTTTTGACTGTGGTCATAGGACGAGAAAAGCCGCAGGAAATAACTTCGAGAAGATCGCTGGGGGAACATAAGTGTGGTCGATTCTGTATCGCCTCGGAAGATGCGGGATACCATTTCAGATGAGACATATCCATACCTTGAACATGCTAGAGAGACAGGTCCCTTGACCGGGATTCTGTGTGAGGCTAAAGCCGCGTGGCCGACAGAAGCACAAGGACACATCGGCTCGAGGGCTGCAGCTCTAGCGGACCAGATTCTGGAAGAGGTCGCGCGCGTACTCGTACAAATGTAAGAGTCGAGCGTAGCAGAAAACCCCACCATGAGAAGATAAGCACTTTTCATTTGCCCATGTTCGGCATAAATGCCTCGGTATGCCTACTACCTAGTGGTGCCTCCAAATTTAAGCCCCCAATGCGCCCACCGTCAACAAAACTCCACGCTATTCTCGCGACGTTGAATCCCATATTCAAGCGTAAGCACCTTCATACTCCATACTCGAGCCCTGACGGCATGTTGATCCCCGCCCAAGGCCACCAAACGCACAACAATCGCTGAGGCTCCTAGATTTGAGCGAAATGTCGCGGGTCGTACGGCATTTGCAACAAAGTCGCCGCCGCATCCGCCTCTGCATCTTCGGTCTCCCTCTGCAGCTGCCGGTCGGGACTATCACCAGCAGCCAACCGTGATGCCGCCATGGTGGGAACCAATAAGTTCGGCATGATGGACGGGCCGACCTCTAAGAACGGGTCGCCTGTAGAAGAAGCTATGTGTTGTACTGGTTGGTGGTGCGCGTGGATCGGCGTGTCAGCGTTGCCGCTCCGTAGGCTGTTGAAGTCCTCGAAGGGGCTTCTGTGCAGCGCGTTGCGGTATGAGAACGCAAACTTTTGCCAGTGATTTGGAGATAGCTGTGGCGACACGTCGGGCTTGTGTCTATAATTAGGAGACATCTTTGGTGATATGTCGCGCGGGCCTGGGCTCACGAGAGGCTCGAGGTACTCTGGGGGTGGGGCAGAGTCTGGAGAGCGAGGATGGGCAAGAGCCACTTGGAAAAAGGAGTCTCTGCGCGTATTGATGGGCTGGTGGTCCATGACACGCCGAGAGCCAGTTTGAGAGGCAAACTCCTGGGCAGTCGGAGTGATCGGACTCTGAGGTGGCCGAGGTCGAAGTTGAAGAAGAGGTGGAAGACGATATTCCTCGATGCTATGCATATCCCCGGCGCCGTTTGAAAATTCGTCGGGTTTTGGACTCTGCTCAGATCGATCCGTCTTGGCTGTCCTTGGTTGAGCTCGTCGCCTCGCATTTCCTATAGATGCACTACGCTGTACAGGCGCACTGAGCAGCGGATTACTGTCTCCATAAAACACCTTCGGTTTCCTGATCCTGTTCTTCACTATAGAAACCATTGGAAGATCATCTTCAACTGGAGGAGGGCCGCTGTTAGGGACCGGTACCTCGACAAGAATACTAGTATCGGGCGTCTCGGAATCTTGCTTGATGAGGAGCGCGTCTTTGACTTGGCCTGCGCCATTTGCTATATTCGATGCGATGGTGAGCCCCGAGCTCTTGGTGCGGCGTTTCGGTGGTGCTTTGACTGCGGCAGCTTCTTGTGGTTTTCCCTTCTTTGTCGTTGGCTTCTTCTCAGACAAGTTGGGTATCACAGCAGCCTCGTGCACCTTTCTACTTCTAGTGTTCTTGGTGCGCGGACCACGTCTGATCTTGGTAGAGGTGACTGTCTCCGTTGCTGGAGCATCGATCTTAAGAGCAGTGTTCTGAGTTGCTGGTGCAGTCCGGTAGGGCGGAGGGCCAGGTGTCACCATGCGCCCAGTCATCTTGGCTAGATCGGCAATGATCTTTGTTGTCCAATATGCGGCGTTGTGCTTGCAGTCTCGGTGGGCAGCGGGCCGCTTGGGCACAGCAGGCTTCGCATCTGCTGGTTTAGGGAGCTCGACTGTCTTGACTGGCTTGGATCTTTTGATAGCGTTCTTGGTAGGCACGGTAATGACCGCCTCCACAACGCTCTCGTCCTTCTTCTGCTTTTTGTTCTCCTTCTTGTCCGCTTCATCTGCCAGAGTCCGGCGTCGTTTTGAGGTCGTGGCTCGGGAGTCGGTTTCCACAGTGCCAGGAGGCATCCATATGATGGGCTTCTTGTTTTTCAGATCGGCGACCCACGAGTCACAATCCATTTGCACCCAAAAGTCAATCACGTCCGCCCAAACGCTCTCGGCTGGTTTGGTGTAATTGACAAAAATGACCTTGCCATCCTTCCTGTTGTGTACCGTTTTGGCAAATTCTCTGACAACGGTTTTCAGACCATGAACCTTCAGACTTGTTCCCATGATAATGAGCATGTCAGGAGCTAAGGAAATGTCATGCTGTATGATGCTCGAGATTTGCTGAGATTCGGGATGGTCTTCGCCGTAGAGAACAATATCGGGTCGAAGCTTCCCGACACCGAGTGCACGCTTCCCTCGCTCTTGTCTGGCATTCGTTGCGTCCTCACAACGAGGGCATGGCGGCTGCTGGCCTGACATCGTCTGTAACTCCCGAGCTCCCTCCCAGTCGGAAACACAGCCACACTGAAAACAGCGTAGAGCTCGAAGTGAGCCGTGGAGAAAGACACACTCTACGCCACGGTCATGCTCCGGAGTAGTCGGAGTCGCCCAGCCCGTTCCTGGCATTGACTTGTCTAGTACGGACGGCCTCGCATCAGCCGGCGGCGCGTCGGCCTTCGCACCGTCTTGTTTGCGTCCTTCGCCACGCTCCGCGTCTTGTTCACTGCAAGTTTCGACCATTGTCCGATCAGCACTGCTTGTTCGCCGACCATCGACGGTAACCTCCTCCAGAAGCTCTGACGGTGCGTTTTGACTCTTGCTCGCGGTGATCTCCTGCAGCACGACTGGAGCGTCCACTCCGAGCTGCGGTGGCGACCCGGCACGTATCACAGATGGGACAAGTGTTGGCTCAGTGTTGCTGAGCGTAGATTCCTTGGGTCCGGCAGCACCAAGGCTGGCGGGTATCGAGCCTTTCGTGGTTCGGGTCGAGAAGCGCGATCGGCTGCCGGCGCCAAGCAAAAGACGCGTTGAAAGGCCAACTTTATCTTCGAGCTGATCGATGTTTTGTGTGTAGCAGCGAACCATCTTGCCGGCTTTCGAAAGGTGACTTATAAATTGATGACAACCCGTCGGATCGGCATCGCGAGACTTCTGCCGCAAGTTGGTCGCGAAGGTGTAAAAGACGGACGTCTTCAAAGGATCTGCCCATATGGAAGCATCGAAAAGCTCTTTCCCCTTCAGGGTCAATAGAGAACGTCTGAAGGATGACTGATTCATGTAATCTTGGGACAATGATGGCTCATTGTCTTCGTTGTCGTCGTCGTCTTCTTCGTTCTCGTTTTCCGTAGAGACGGGCGAGCTAGGCCTGGTGCTAGAAGGCGGTGGAACGGTCAACTGCTCGTTGAAAGAATCGAAGAGGTCGGCGGGTGGCGGAGATGATAAAGGAGAGCTCGTAGTCGTTTGTGCTGCTGGTCTGGAACGATGCCTCGGAGACCTGACAGATGATCCGGCTTGTGGAGTGACTTGTGTGCTCCGGGGCTGCTTATTTCCAAGGCTCTCACGGTCTTCCCCAGACGTCCCATCCGGAGAATCCGCCGCCTCCTCTTTTGCACCACCATCCTCGTGGTCGTCTTGGTCCTCGCTAAGGGGGTGTTCACCTGCAAGGATTGACTGCTCGCATAACAAGACGACCTCATCATCCATGGCATCTGGTATCTCGCTGCTCTTGTCCTGCTTCTCAGCATCGCACGCGAGCAACCTGTCTGCGACTGCATGAGTTTCTGTTGGAATAACGTTGATGCTGGCTTCAATTTTTGGCGCAATGTCGTCCGTGACCGCGACTATAACCTCCTGCCCACTCGATGTCCCTAGATCTGCACTGCGCTCGTGCGCAACCTCGATAGTATCTTGCATGGGCGGCGTGGTCTTTCTACGCTTCCGAGGTCGCTCATCTATGGCACCTGATATTTCGGCTTTGGGTATACCCAACTTCGATGCCGCGTCGAATTGACTTTGGATCATAGAGTACAAGCCATTTTCTGAACGGAAGTCCTAGCGCGTCTGTTAGCAACTATGAAAGCTTCTCGGCATATGAACGGTGACGCGAGCCAACTTACCGGAATCCCGGAGTTGGTACTGATACCAGCTCCTGTAATGACTACCACCTTCCTTGCCTTCCAAAGGGCATCGGCTATGTCCTGGAGCTGGTCCGCAGACCCAGCTTGTACGTGAAGCAGGGGCATCTCTGACACAGGTCTGCGGTCTTGTGTGGTGTGGGATGAGGTGGCGCGCTAACCAGGCGGCCTGCCTCCTCTATGCGTCGTACGCGGACTCGTGTGAACGCGTCGCTATCGAAGCCGCGTCGAGAGGACTACTCGAGGCGAGACTCGATACCGCCCGTCCAACGGAATTAAGGTGTATTGGGTTGGGCCATTCGTGTCAATGCCGTCGATCGACTAAGTTCTGACGTCTTTCGTTCGCTGCCTCCAAGGAGCAGTCGATGGATGTTCGAAGACCGCAACGAGTGTGGTACGCTCTTGAATCGAGGTGCTTCTCCAATGAGCAGGAAGTAGCGCAAAGCGCTTTCCGCGGCCTTCGAAGCCGTTCGCAGTCTCGCGTCCAGACAAATCGTCCAATGCAGGGTTGGTGAAAGTTGAAGTGCGCGTCTATTGTTGATCCAGTCCTCAAGCTGCGACCAGAGCAGTCAAGCTCAATGAGCGGGTAGAGAGATGAAGATGGCTGCTCAAGTAGGTATGGGGTTGTTAGCTCAGGTGACACGACGCGTTAGAACCGGTTGCAGTATTTGTAGTGACTCGGTGAGGATGTGAATGGGTATAGAATAGGCGTTCATGAGTAATTGTAGCAATGCAAAGTGTTGTTTGGTACAAGGGCTGAGGCTCGTGAAGGTTGTGGCAGTGGTGAAGTTGGCTACAATTGTTGCAAAGAGTACAAGGACGTTCCACATGCACCTAAAAGAAGACGCGGTTCCTCGAGATCACGGCTTTGCACGGACCATGCACAGCTCCGAGCTCCCCTCACTGCAAGGATATGCCAGCCTGGCACCCCACATCACGCTAGTGTCTTCCCTGTTAAAGGTGAACCCTGCCCACAAGGCTGTCAGGGCAGCAGGGGTCCGCGGACAAACAAGAAGGACTCGGCTAACAAAGCATTTTGGAATCCACCTGGGCAGGTCTCTCTACTGTGGTACGCAACCACGACCTCGACACATTGCCCAAAGTATATAAGACACTGAGGGACGTGCAGCTCATCCCCGCGGATAACGGGCCATTGGTTCAACATACAGGAAAGGATGGCTTTGTGATACCTCAACCAAACACCACATTTTGCAAAATGGCCTGTCCCCGGGCGAGAGCACTGGCGTTGCATCGAATGCGACACAGTCGGCGTCGCGGTCGTTTTGTCCTGTTCATCCGCAGACACGCATGGCGTGAGAGTTCCTTACTGCTCCCATGGCTGACAATTTGGGCGGTAACAAGCGGTCCGATGCTGCAATTCGTTAAGATTCGGCTCTGGTGACAGCTATCGACATTCTCTTGACCAACTCATTACCATCGCAGAACCTCGCTGGAAAGCTGACCACCAGCGTCCCCACCAAAACGTCAATCATGCTGCTGTTGTTCTTCATAGAGCCTACTACGGCTTGGATTATTACTAATCAGATTGCAGTGTCGTTCCAATCCTTCATATATCTTGAAGTCCAGAAAGCCGCCTTTGCCTGTCAAAGACGCAAGACCCCGATCCACGACATCTGAAATCTGGAAGCCAGCAACTTCGATGGGCGCGTGGAATACCTTGAGGTCATGCATGCATGTGATCACCACATCAAGCGAACTGAGGAACATGCTGTCCCCAACATGGTGATCTAGCAGCGCCCGATTCAGCAGGTGGCTCAAGTAATGTGGCTAGAGCAACACTATCTGCGTTCCACGCGTGACAATGTCAGATGTTCATGAGAGCACACCTTTTCCAGCGGTTCCGGCAGCCTCCGGCAGCTTTCTGGCAGCTTTCTCGAACGGCGGCGTGCTTCAACATTGCGGTTGCTGGAGGAGTTGGCAGAATGGCTGGTCAATTGACTGCTGATGGCCGAAACGCGATATTTCTCCAAGTGGTGTACTGCGCGATGTTTGTTGCCCATCCGCTGGTTGCGGCAACTCGTCATGCTGTTAGGACCAAGGCGGCACACCACATCCTATCGCCGCCCTCATGGACGTTTTGCGACGAGAGTGCCACAGATGATGACTTGCGGTGGCAATTATGATGCCACAAAAATTGAGGATCGTTGCGCGTGTTAAGAGCCTAAGATCTCGTCGGCAGACAATTTTGTGGGCGACCCTGGGCCCCAATCCCCCAGGTTCCCTGCGTCGTCTCTTCTGTCGAGAGCCTCTCCAGAAATTTGGCAGCTTGCTGGCAATCAAACAAGTGTTCCTGCGGAGAAGAAAGGTGCGACTACGAGACAAGGACTCCACGAACGAGGCTAGACCGCCTCACGTCGGCCGATTCTTGGATCCTCGACGCGTGGTTTCGAACATCAAGCCGAGGCATCTGTAACGTCGTAGTCGCGAGCCTTATGGACTTGAATTGTGGCGTCGACTAAGCCTCTGCCAGATTGACATTTATCGAGGCAGCCGCCGATTGGGACCAGATGAATTGACAGAATGAAGCTGTGTCTATGGGACTACAACTCAGAAGAGTCCGAAGATGCTGGCTTTGCAGCTCGTTGGGTAATTACCGCAGTTGACACAAATTCTCTAGAGAAAAATCGTACGTACGTTTCATCGGGCAGTCTACAAATAAACTCATAAAGTACACCACAAATCTTCCATAAATGAAAGGGACTTGAATGATTATACCTCAGTCGCAAATCACGGCCAGACTATTGGGGCTATTGAACGTCATTCCAGATGTCGTGATCGACCCCCTGTTTTGCGGGAGGCTTTCTCCAATAATGATTCAGGAATCCTCATAAGCCGCGACATCGTCTTGGATGGCGCCATCGCTCTAAACTACGATCATGTTTTGGACTCTTTGGACCCAAAGCGCTGGGTCAGACCAAGCTGATGAGTGCCCAGATTCAAATACAAGCTGTTTCCCCGTCTTGCGTCGCAGATGCTTTTGTGCGACATGAACCCAACACCATTAGTACCTTGCCAGGACACAAGAACTGTCTCATAGAAAAACACAAGCTTATACTCTAGTGACAGGAGTTCAACAATCCCCACGTAGGTTTTTGAAGCCAAGATGACGGAACAGGACGTCGAATTCCAATGCGACAAAGAGCGCGAGGAAACAACCACCAGCCCAAGCTCGGCATCTGACATTGAAAATGCCAGAGACGTCAGCATCAGCGAAAAGGCCTTACTTCGAAAGGTCGACTGGAGGCTGCTACCTGCGGTTGGTATACTCTACCTGCTGAGCTTTTTGGACCGGAGCAACGTAGCCAACGCGCGCGTGGAGGGATTGGCATCGGACCTGGGCATGAGTGAGTCTACCCCATCGTTATCTCTCATGGCAGCAGCATACACTGACTTGAAAACACCAGCTGGTAATCAGTATTTAACTGGCCTGACGTTGTATTTCATCGGATATGTTTTGTTCGAGGCGAGTGACGCCCTTCCATGTATAAAGCTGGAGTAAAGAGCTGACAACATCGAAGGTTCCGTGTAACATTATCCTCAAGCGCACATCGCCGAGGTTGTGGCTGCCAACATTGACAATAGTCTGGGGCGTCGTGGCTACGCTGATGGGCATCGTGCAAAACCTGACCGGTTTTTTCATTGCTCGATTCTTCCTGGGTGTTGGTGAGTAGTCATCGCACATTTGGCACTGCAGATGTCGCTGACAGTTGGCGTAGCGGAATCTGGACTCTTCCCGGGCGTCGTCTATTACTTTTCGATGTGGTATAAGAGACGAGAAAGGCAATTCCGCATCTCACTCTTCTTCAGCGCAGCCGCGCTGGCGGGTTCTTTCGGCGGTATCCTCGCATATGTGGGTAGAATGACCAGCTCAGTGTCCTGACAAGTTCTAACACCATACCTCTAGGGTATCAGCTTCATGCGAGGCATCGTGTGGCAGAACGGCTGGAGATGGATATTCATTCTGGAAGGTCTTATAACAATCGTGGTGGCCATCGGCGCATATTTCTTCATTTTCAACTTCCCGGACACAGCCAGCTTCCTGACCGAGAGCGAGCGAGCGGTTATTCACGCCCGCCTGTCGGCAGACAGTGATTCCACTCACGACGAGCGATTCACGTGGGGGAATGTTATGCGCGCCATCAAAGACCCAAAGTGCTGGCTATACGGCTTCGCCTTCCACACCATGAGCTTGCCGCTGTACACCTTCTCCCTCTTTGTGGTAAGTCGGCCTCACTCGACACACATCCGTGATCTGCCGAAACGGCAAATGTACTCTCGATACTAAGTCTCATGCACCACAGCCAAGTATAATTCAATCCCTTGGCTACAAAGCAGCCATCGCACAACTCCTCACAATCCCTCCCTACGCCTTCGCCTTCATCACCACCCTCGCAGTAGCAGCGCTCTCCGAGCGCACCAACAAGCGCGCGCCATTTATCGCCAGCTCCGCCGCCTTCGGCGCCATCGGTTACATCATCCTGCTCTCGAACAAGGACCCCGTCGCGCGCCCGGGCGTGTCGTACCTCGGCACCTTCTTTGCCGCCGGCGGCATCTACCCGGCCACGGCACTCGCGCTGTCGTGGCCGGCGATCAACGTCAGCGGGCAGACGAAGCGTGCGGTCGCCAACGCGATGCAGATCTCGATTGGGAATTGTGGTGCGGTGATTGGCACGCAGCTGTACCGGGCGAATGATGGGCCGAGGTACATCGTGGGGTATAGCGTTGCGCTGGCGTATTTGCTGGCGAATGTGGTTGTGTCGAGTGTGCTGTACTTTATCTTGAAGAGGGAGAATACGAGGAGGAACGGCGTTGCCGCTGAGGTGAAGGAGGTGGGTGAGTTGAAGGATTGGGATGGGGATGATGATCCGAGGTGGCGCTTTCAGTATTAGTTTTTGAGATCATTGCTCATGAGCTTGGGAATTCAATAACAGCGTATAAAGTATTTGCGGCGCCGCGATACCACAATCAACTGCTTCATACTTGTAGGTAGCGCCTTCATCCGCAGATTTGCTCGGCATAGTCGAACCCCATCGTTTCACCACGCAGCCCGGGAGACTCCCAACTTCATCTGACCCGTGGTCAGTGTCCAGGTCCAGAGCACGTCAACAACAAGAATGTCGACAAAGCTAAACACCAAACTGCCACCAAATACCAACGAATGACACGTCCACGCATCGTTCCGGTCAAAATCCTTGACCTGACAGACGATGGCCCAGGGCAACACAAACAGCAAGTTACTCGCCAAACTCTGGTACAGAATACCACTTAGGCCGCATAGCAAGAAGAACCGTCGCCAGCATGGTTGACAGGGCGTAGAAGATGTAGCGCCAGTCGATGGTCCGCCACATACGTTCCGTGATGTCCGCTACTTCTGTCGACTCGCTAAGATAATAGACGAACGGCCGTGCGCCGAAGCGCGATCGGAAGATCGCGAGAGGCACGTCGAAGACTACGACGAGGCACAGGGAGAGCAGCGTGGGATGGGTGATGGTGAAAAGGTCGCGGCGGATGCTTTTGGCCGGCGCGTTGTAGGGCCTATCTGTTGCCGCCATTGGCCTTTTGGTAGGATGTGTGTAGCTTCAAGGAAGTATAAGACGTGGCAGAGTGGAAATTTGTACTTACCCCATTCATGTCCGATGAAAGCGAGAGAGGTTGCTTTTAGGGCCTGGACTGGCACCATTACGAGACCTGTCAAGCGACCGGGTTAGCACAAGGTATTGTGCCTGGCCCCAAGTCTGCTTACCCCATCGAATTGTGCTAAAGACGCCCCAAGCCGTAGCATGTGTCGAGCCAAGAGCCACTGTGGTGGATGTAAGCCACAAATATAGCGCGTTCCGAACCGCGGACTCAATAAATGTGACGACGCCGGGCCGCAGCAAGACCTTCAATACTGACAAGCTGGGCCTCAAAGAAACATGCCGGCTCGTCTCTAGCTGTACTTCCTCGCGATGTAGGCTTCTCGAGCTGGTGAATACGAAATACGCTAGTCCAAGAAAATCCGAGACAAGATTGCAGACGAGCTGGATGGTCGCCTGCGTATTGACCGTGAGCGTGTTGCTCCCAAACGCGAAACCGCGAAATGATCAGCAGATCCAGCACAATATTGACCGTAAAGTTGGCCGAGCTGATAATCAACGGCATATCCGGCTTGTCCAACGCTCGTCGCCGCCGCAACAGCCGTCTCCAACGCGCCGCTCAGCGCCGAGAACGCACTGATGCGCACATATATTAGCGACGCCGCGCGGAACTCGATGGGCACAAGGCCATCGGCGAAAGTGGCCGCGCCGCCGACGAGGTAGATACTGAGGACCAGACCCAAGATGGCCTGGAACAGGATCAGGGTGTGGGTGAGCTGTAGACCGTGGGCCAGACTGCGCGAGGCTTGGTCGCCGATGATGACCCATGCGGCGCGTGGTAGGCCTTCGTTGAGGACCTCGGAGACGGTGACGATGTAGGTATAGACATCGGTGGTTACCAACATGGTGGGGTCGATGTTGACAATCCATAATTTGGAGAGCGTGTTGTAGAGGGCCGGGAGGAGGAAGGCTGCAAGGTTGAACAGAAGTGCGCCGGGCTAGCGGTTGCGATGCCACCATGCTTTGCCCTTAAGGGTGACATTGTCATCAGTTGGGGGTGATAACGATTCTGATGAATAATTAGGGCTCACAACACTCTCGTCGCTGGCCTCGTGGACCGTGTCATGCTTGGGTGGCATCTTGTACCTCCACGTTCGGAATAACAATCTCGGCCGTGCCATGTCAGGCATAAGTTAGCCTGCCAGACTATCCCATAGTTTTATCCCCGTGATTCAATAGTGCGTATCTTGTCCATAGAATGGGATACGGCGAGCTCCTACCCAATCTGCTGTCGAGAGCAGATAGAGTCGCGGGGGAGGGATGCAGGCTGCGAAGGCAAGCAAGCCGGCGCTCTTGGATCTCCGAATACAATGCTTCGTATAACCTGAAATGTCAGCTCAAGTTGAATTAGTCGGGGGCCTCTTGCATCAAGAGCAGATGCCAGCGGATGGACGCTTGCTGAGCTGCAACCATGATCACGGCCAATCGCGACCAGCTTGTGTCTTGTGTATTTTCTTCAATGGTCACTTGGTCAGAATCTGAGCCGGCAAATTTGTATTCCTGTCGGACTGTCGATGACTGCTAGATTTTGCCAAAAAGTCAAGACCCTCTTAGCCCCAAGCTATAGCGCGACTGCTTACGCTGGAGTTCTGGCGATTTTTCGCGGGCGTCACGTAAGACATTCAACCTCATCCCATAAACGTAAACAATTGCTCACATTTCAAAAAACCTCCAAGGGTGTCATAGATTATCTGTGAAGGACGAGAAATATATTCGGGACAAGCGCGACCCTCGCCAACAGCCTCAGATACTCCAGATCCATCCGCAGGAAAATTCGAGCCATCAGTCTCGAAGCATGCTCATGCATGCACCGCAGCAATTTTTCCGCATCCGTATCGAGGCCAAAGTCTTCTTTTTGTACCATCACTATTACCATGCCTCCTTTTGGGGTCTTTCAACATTTACATTGTCCTTCAGCCCCGCGACCCTACAGCACGAGCCCCCATCGCGCCCTTGCGAACCCTGACCTGCTCTCAAAGTCCGAATTCCTTCATCAGCCCGGCCAGCTATCAAGAAGTGTCAGATACAGTGCGGCGTTACAATACATACTTGTATGCGTTTGTGCTTTGGCGAAGCGGAATTTGACTCACGTTGTCGGCGTCGCCACCACGCGACTGAACAAGCAGCGCAGCCAGCTGTTTGGTCGCCGCCTCAAAGCGCGCAATGCGCGCGACGTGCTGAATATTCTCCACGGCCAGCTGGCTGATCTACTCGGAAAGCTTGCCAAGCCCCTCAACGATCTTCTCAATGAGCGAGATCTGCATAGTCCATCGGGCGTTGTACTCATAGTCAGATTTTTCAATGCTCTCCTCCACCATCTGAGTGCAAAATGGGGGTTCCTTGCTGTGCGATGCGGCCCTGCTTGACCATCCCATGCTTCTCCAAGATGGCCTGAGCCAAGGAAGCAGCCAGGAAGGTCAGGGTGTGCTGGGGGTTGTTCGTTTTCAGAGCAGTCAAGGCGAGGGACGCGCCGCTAGCGCTATTGGAGCCGTACAAAAGGTTGGCGGTGGCGCCGAGAGCCTGAGCTTCGGCTTCGATGTCAACAGGATTTTCAGAGCTCATGTTGAATGCGCTACCTTGGTTGCTGGAGGAGACATTGTTGGCCTAGGAAAGGAGATCGCAGGGTCAGCGGGAGTGTCATAAGGCAGTGTAGAAATGCAAATGACAATGAGGGCTGCTGTCGCTCTTTTCTCACGGTTGGGAGTCATGCTTGCAGTTGCCGCCGTAGCCAGAGGTCATTTGGTTCAACACTCATGTTGACAAAAGGAGGCTTTGTGCACCTGCTCGGGTCCTCGTTGACCATCTTAGTAGATGGCGAGCGACTTGTAATGATTTGATGCCTATCTATGTCCATCGGAATCAAGCAATTTCACGCTAATGCATCTATGAAAGCATGTGAACAATCTGAAGTTTAAGATCAGTCCCAGACCCAACCACCCCTTTTGAAATGCACCAATTGTTGACCGAAGACCAGCAGCATCCCAGCAGATGCGCCATCCACTGCACCTGGATAAAAAACTGGAAGAGCTATGCTTTTGTGTTTTCTGTAAGGAATGCCTCTCTCAAAACTTGTCCTCAGTTCGACGCAAACCTTATTCGAACTCTAAGCTACGATATCTCGAGTCCAAGTCCTATTCCATCGCGCCAATCATTGCGCGTTTTCGCCCAGGTGAAGTGCAGCCTCTTCTCCAGAAGCGTCAGATCCCTCGAGAAGTGCGGGAATGGATTTAACGTGGACGTCCTAATCCCAAATCTTTGCTGCAGTTGCTTTGACAGCCTCTGAGTCACTTCCAGGTTTGGTGTTCCCATCCTGTGTCTTCGCGAGACTAGAAGAAGCGCGATCACCAAAAGGAGATTCGCTGCCCTCAAATCTTGAGTCTTTGGGTCGCGTAAAATGCTCGGATCCTGAACCAAGAGACATTGCCTCGATGGCGACTCCGAGCTTCTCGGAGCTGCAGAGCGTCTTGAGGTCCTTCTGCAGCTGGATGATCTCCTCACGAGAAGGCAGCAACAGAGCGCGCTCAAAGTTAGCGTTGGCCCATTTCAGTATCGTCCGCTGCGACTTCTCAAAATCTTTAGCAAAAGATTCGATCAGCACCACCAAATCGCCGACAAATCCGAGAGTCTCTTCCGCCCAGTTGCACAGAGCCTGCACCAGGTTGGTGTCCATTCCGTACGCGAACTTGGCACGCACACACAGAATTAGCAGGTAGCCGGCCGCCACATGCCGCATGTCCGCACGCTCCATCAGAGACTTGTCTTCCGCCGCCAGCCAATTTACGTCGTCGTCGCTCGCCTGCGCCATGAAGAACATGAACTTGACCAGTTCCAATAGATCAGCCACCCAGTTTGGGTCGGTCTGGTCAGCCACGTAGAGAGTGCCCTTCAACATGAATTCGAGACCGACGGCGTAGCGCAGGTCGCGATACATGCCACCGAGAATGCGGTAGATGTGAGGAAGAGGCTCCATATGTTCGGGCCAGCGACTCGCAGGGTAGCCCTTTAGGGCGATGGCGTTGACCTGCTCTTGGAAGGAGATGCACGACTTCAACGTGCGAGAGCTGTTGAAGGCTTTTTGTGCATCGAGGCCGAGCTTGTCAAGCTTGAGCTGGGCTTGCCGAACCTTATGGAGGTGGTCTTTGCGATTGGGGGCTTCGGCCAGGTGCTCGGCGATCTCCTTCTTGCAGCGTTCGCCTGGATGGAAGTCAGTCAACAAAAAGTGCATAGATCATGAGAGATGTATTATCCTACAGTTGCACTTGATGTACATGTACTCGTCAAGTGAGTTGCGGCGCAGGAGCACGTCGTGTCGAGGAGCTGGGTAATAATGGAGCGTGATTTCTGTTCCAGCCGAGATGTCCTTGAGGGCGCGGCAGCGAAGCTCGCGGCCGTTGAAGTAGACATGAGCGTTGTTGTTGCAGGAGTGGTTGATGGTAGATACGGCCAGGTCGAGGAAAGTTCCATACTGATCTATGATCTCGGGAGGGCAGATACCACCGGCGTTGTGGTAGATCTGGAGAAGCCAATATTAGCGATTGCGGCTTGATCATTCGGATGAGTGTAGGTCTCACGGCGAGGAAGAGCTTCTGAACTTGACCCAATCCGAGCTTGCTGTTGGTGCTCTGCTTGACCTGGTAGGCCGTCTGCAACGTCGGCTCGAGGATAGCGTTGTCGTCTTTTTCCAGAATGCCCAGCCATCTGTCATTCCGCTCTTCGTAGTGATTGACCATGGCGATAATCGCGTTGAAGTCTTCCTCCAGCATAGCCTGCTTCTTGATCCATAGAAGCACTCGGGCCAGAGCATGAGGCAAGGAGCCCATATTCTTGTTCGTCTCGAGAATCTCCTTGACGATGGAGCACTCATGCTTGTGGTAAGCCTTCCAAGCTTTGGCTTGGCATTCCTGAAGGCAAAAGCGAATGTCAGCGAATGTCTAGCACTTGCCAATGAAATGAGCCTGTCACCTTTGAGCAGTACTCGACGTTCTTGCAGCGCACGCATGCAGCTAGAACGACCTGATTCTTGTCTCCAGCGTGGTAGAAGCGGCCATCAGGACGGAGCGAGCTGTTTCGGTTGCGGAAACAGTAGTCGCAGATGCCGGCGTGGTTGCCCTCGCAGACCATCAGCAGCGGCTGAGAGCGAAAGATCTCAGCGCCCGCTACCACGTCGTTGACGACAAACAGACCGCTGCCAGCGTTGGCGATGGATGACGCGGCGATCTTCAGAGGGACGCTGGAGTTCTCTATACTCTCCAGGATGTGAGCGCACAGCTTGGGCTGCTGGTGGAGAGGCTTTTGGTTGTCCGGCATTTTGGCGACGATTACAGCAGATTGTGAGGAGGTTGAAGTTTGATGGAAGGAGGAACCAGAGACTGCGCACCGGATACGGAATGAGAGGAATTGAAAAGATCAAGGAGCCAGCAAAGAGACTGATTGGCAATCAAGCGCAATCTTGAAAGTTGTCTTGTTTGAGTGGCAAACCGAAGCTACTTGGGTTGGGAGGAGAGAAGGAGAGGGAAAGCGAGGCTGACAGGTCTTGTCTGCCCAAAGACTCGAGGGCCTAACTTGCAGCTCGAAACCCGGTGAAGTCGTTGTAGAAGAAGACATTGTGGACACTTAGTGTTTACAATGGGAATGAAGATCCATGCTAGCTATTTCGAGAAGGCAAGATGTCAAGGGGGTACTTGCTATTGGGAAGAGATTGATGGCACCCTCGGATTCTGAAAGGATTTGACAGGATGCTGCCTGCAGAGCCAGTCATTGCCCGCAGCTTTCCCCATTCAAGACCCAGCCAAGCAAACACTTAAGCAATCGCCACTGCAAAGCTGGGACCGTTATTGTTTGCTGTATTCATTTCCAGCCTATGATTCATTCACAAGCTGTCAAATCTACTAGTTGGAAATGAAGGAGCTATCGATGAAGATCTGAGATGAGGATTACCTGCTGCCTCCTTTCAATCCTCTCTGGCAGAGTGTATGTCTCAAACTCAGCACAAGGCTCTAGACATGTATCTTGTCAATTTGAATATCTTCATCAAGATTGATGTGGTGTTGTTTCATTCAAGTTTTTCGGAGATCTGCCTAGTAGCAAGCTAAGACAGTTACATCGGAACTTAGTCCAGGAACGCACCCCCCTGAATCCTTCAACAGGAGATTACTAGGTAAGCAGCCCTTCACATTGCACATAACGCTACACAGGAGATCTATCCCACTTCAAGTTTCTCATACCTGAGGTGTCCCTAGACCTGCATATTAAAGAGTGTAACTTGTTACCTAGTGCAGCCTGAGAAATCCTGGAACTTCTCAGTCATAACGTTGTCAAGTTTCAATTCCTGCGCACACTGATCTTGGCGTTGCAAGCAAAGCAGCCAAATCTTCACAGTTGGGTGCCATTTCCAAAGAATTGTATAAGACTTCAGGTGGATAGTCCTCTTGTTCTTGTCTATTGTGATACCGTGGCGCCACACAATCTCTAAGGCTAGCCTAATGCCAATTTGATGTGGGACCTGAGAAGTCACAAAATTGTTTCAGCCGCAAGAAAAAGCGAAAGCACAGTCAGAGAAACAAGTTTTTTTCTTCTTCCAAGACATGATAGAATATATCGCAGCTAATACAAACGATGCAACTATACATCCAAGGGTTCAAGTGTTGTGGCAGACAAAGAGCCATCTTGGAGGCAACTGGCGTAGCTGATGGCATCTGTACCTTTTGATATAAAAAAATCTTGCAGTGGAAGATACTAGACTAGGTCTCTGTACTAACAAGTGGAACAATACTCACAGGGCTTGTTTCAATTCAGTCTAATACAACGTGAGTTTCCGTGCCAAAGCCCACCAGGATGAGTATGAGCCGCTGGTTCAGCACTTCGTCAACATCAAGGAAAAGGTAATCGACAACATCAAAACTCCGCAACTCACTGTGCATATACAGATCATGAAGCAATTGGCACTCGGTGTCCTACCTACACAGAATGAATTATGGTACATCTTCCCCTGTATTGCCGAAGATGATGAGGCACACAAGACCTTCGCACAACAGTACTCGATCAAAGGCTACAGAGAGGCCAATGCCTATTACTACAATTTAGACCTATACGAGAACTTGCGTGACGCCATCCAGGTTCTTTGCGATTCGAACAGGCGGACCTCAATACGATCTTCGGCAAGGCTGCGAGAAAGTCCAAGCCCTGGCTCCGAGCCTGTCTCAAACTCTTTGCAGAGATCGAGACCGATGAAGGTCAGCAGGAGACAACCACATTCCGAGATGCTCTGCAATATTTATGGGCGGTGAGCCCTCAAAGTTCACAATCGATGCCCTGCACGGCTTCCTCGACCACCCAAACAACGCCTCATCCGAGTTTGGGCCACTAGATGCCGACGAAAGCTTCGACGAGGATGACGAAGATGTGGAAGCCATGGAGATCGAGGCTGGCGAGCTGCTTGATTCGGAGATCGAGGCACCAAAACGAACGTTTAAATGCTTTCTTGCGTCACGAGTGCAGTATGGCGAGTTGCAGTACCAAACAGACTGGTGTGTTCCGGACCTGGTATTCTACCCAGCCACAGTAAGCGACTCCAACATGAGATATCGTGTCTGATAAGATACGCTTAGATAGCAGCTCTTACACGCCCGAGATTCCAACTTGTGGCAGTGTTTTAGAAATGTTGCTCCTCTACTGAGAGACTTTGACAATCGTCACGATCAACAGCCCGGCCCATCGATTGGACTCGACATGTGGTTGGCGACTTGCCATCGTGGTGAGGTGGCAGACTCGCACGAGGACGACAATACAGCAGTGATCAAGTCAAGGAAGAGTGCCAGAGTTACACCTAGCAAGCAGAATAGGGTGACCAAGTCGAAGAAAATTTCAAAGAGCAAGGGAGCATCATGTTTCATATAAGGGCAGATGTTCCCGGGGCTGGTATTTGAGGGTGAATAGCTGAGAAAAACTTGACGAAGGACCTCGACAATCTGAGATCAAGTTCTGGAAGTGGACCTTGGGAGTCGGAGGGTTCATATTTAGACCTGTAGACGCTGCGTAATTTTATTTTTTTAAGGCCATTGTCTTGGATATAGAAAAGGAAAAAGAAAAACATATTTTCCTGCACTTGTGGAAGTACAAGCTTATGATACACCTCGAGTACGTATGGGAAATATCCATCATCTGAGTCTCTTCCCTCATCGTACCTACCCAGGCGGCACTCAGGAAAATTGAACAGCCCGAATAGGCAGTTTCAGCGGCTTGGACAAGCTCGACCCTGGATTCATGGCGCCGGCTACAGCTTGCAATTACCACCTGTACGGAAGCTGATACATCTTTTACAGCTTTGGAGCTCTGACGGCGGAATTTTAGCGCGACTTGCTGCTTATATTTTGTTGGTAACGTTGGCGTCAGCACGTTGTGTCAGCAGTATATCGATGCCATGCAGCGGTCACCTGGCCTATGCGTAAGCACCACAGAAACAAGCCTAGAAGCCGCAGATATGGCCAATGTCAGCTCCATGAGACGGAATCTGGGTTTCGTACCTGGGCGCCTCCAGGCCACCAATTGAAGACCCACATGTTGCGGGCACGCTCAGCAACAACAGCCTCACATCAGCCCCGACAGAACCCGCCAGACTGGTCCAAATATTCAACATACAAAAGCGTGAACGCTACCAGCAAATGGCAGACATGATTTCTTTGGTACTGATGACAACCCATTTTTGGGCCCACTCTTACCACATTTCCCTGGACGAAACGTTTGCTCTAGACGCATATCTAGCTACTAACCTTAGTATATGGTACTGAAATCTTGGGATATTCTGGCCACGACCCATGCTGACAACCCACTGTTTGTCCATGTGTTTCGCAGCACGTCTGCAGCCTCGATAATCAGCCTCACACGTTGGTCTCGCTCGTGTAGTATATATCATCTCCTGCGATATCTCTCTTCGGAATTGCGGGTCCTGCTGACTTCTCCATCAACGCATAGACTTTGTACACACTTTCTCTATCATCAAGCTTCTCTTCTTGGGTCTTCACACCAAGCAAGCAATTTTTTGCCCCATCAGGTCGTACAGGATGAAGATCTTCTCGCTCGCCGCAATGGCCCTGATGGCCATGCAGGTCAATGCACTCGTCGACAGCCCAACGCCAACTCCATCGAGGACAATGCGCACAAAGCGGACTCAGACCAACCACCAGACGACGGAATGTACCGGCAGCTGCGTCACCACCCTCCAGCAGGAGAACGACAGTGGTGACCCTGACAACAGCAACACGCAGACGACCGATTGCTACGGAAGCTGTGTCCTGTATGTGAAACAGAAGGAGGCCAATGACACCGGAAAAGATCAGGTCTTCACCCACTGCGACGGCAGCTGTGTCGTTTATACCTTGGCCCCACAGGCGCGTCGCTTCGTGCCTGGATCTCATGCAAGGCGTGGCTGGGAGGTGGCGCCGCCGACGGCGAGTTAGTGTACTTCCATGGTCGGAGAAGTCTTTTAGTCCACGACCCGGTGGCTTCAGTGTGATATCAGATTCGGGAGGAGATATATGGCGTTTGGCGGAACATTTATAAGGTTGTCTGGGTGGGGACGAGCTGGTCTTGTCAGCTGCAGGAGTTTACTATTAAGCTTTTCTGATTTGACTACATTGAATTTCCAACACACTGCAAAGAATCGAAATTGTTATGCACGAGTTTTTCCGAGGTTTCGGCTCATCAACGCCCATGCTTCGGCTGTGAAGGCGGTTAGAGACGTCGCGATTGCGCAAAGAAAGGTTGCAACTTACTTACTACCAGGCAGGTAGTCAACCTACTCTAAGGTGATTTCTATTGGCAAGTCTCCAGATGTGACCAAGGATCACAATATCAAATTAAGTAACTTTTCTACTCCACCAAGCGTACAGTACTCCTGACAAGCATCTCCATCAGATCACATCCAAGACCCCCGTCCGCAAGTATGTTATCTCCACGCCAGCCACCACGCCCGACGCCGCGTCTCTGACGAAGACAAGGCGGTCCAGTGCTTCACCCCAATAGTATAACCAATCATCCGCCGTCCAGCCAAGACAGTCCTGCTGAGCACTGAATCCGACGCCCAGGATATCCGATCCGGCGTCAGACTCAGTGGGCCACCAGATCCGCCAATCCTCGCGAACAACCTCCGTCCCGTCCTCAAGCCTAGCCACCTTCGATATCTCCGTAGGAAAAAACCTAAACTCCCCACTCAGGTCTGACTCTGACAGAAACTGCCCGACCGAGACAGTCCAGATCTCCCGCAGTGCGGCCAACACATCCGCGCCATCCTGCTCTACACCGGCCAGCTTCAGCGAGTCCTCATCCTGCTCGAGCATCAAACTAATGTAAACCTGCGTCCCATTACCGCCGGCACAAGGCCCCCGAAACGTCCCCACATACCCTCTGTCCCCCGCCTCATGCGCAGCCTCGTCCACGGCGCTCACATTGGCGCTCAGCGCAGCATCGTAGAGGACGCGGTAGGCGTGCGTGCTCCCGGCCGTCAAATCGACCACGGCGACACCGTAGTCGTCCACCACCCCGACCTGCGTATTGTACCCGTATGCGGCGCTGTTTTTGGCGTAGACGGGGACTGTGTGCGGGTGGTTTGGAGTTAGTGTGCCGGGCAATGGGGTGAAATTTTCCCAGGGCGCGCCAATGGAGGTCTGGGGCGAGCCGGCGGCGCTGCGTGGCTTAAGCCAGGCGTTGATGGCTGTGGAGCAAAGGAGGGTTGTATTACGGGCGAGATTGGCGTGGAAGAAGAGGGAAAGGTCGGAAATTGTGGAGACAAGGCCGCCACCGCTGGGTGAGGGTTGGTCATCGTTTTTGAAGTTGTGCGGAGAGTGGTGAATCTGATGATGTGGAGCATTGCGAGGAAAGCGGAAGGGATGCTCACGGAGCGTTGTCGCCATAGTCACTTCCCCAGCTGCTCTGCACCTGCGGGATAACAGCTCGGTCGTCAACGCCGGGGCTGACGGTGGTGCTCATCATTCCAAGAGGGTCCGTCACATGGTGCTCGAGCTGCTGCGTGTAATCCATACCGGTCGCAGCCTTGGTGGCGAAGACAAGGACACTTAAGGCAATGTTGGAGAAGACGGGGCGTGCCACGGGCGACGCTACTGGTCTGACCTGGAGCATGCCTTCGAAAAATTCTATGGGGCTTGGTTAGCACCGTACCTGCTGTCTTGACGGATGTGTGCCTGGATTGAATATAGACTTACGCTATCCTGTGTATCCGGAATTCAGCCCCGTGACACCACATGGTGCGTAGTCGCTGTAATTGAGAGGCAGGAACCCGAGGGCCTCGAAATAGAATTTCAGGGAGTAGAATTCCGAGAAGCCAAAGTTGGGCGGTATCCCGCTCAGCTGGCTGGGCAGCGCCCCGAGGGAAACATCTTCCCACCCCTTACTAGGCTATCACTACTCGCTAACTAGGGCAGATACGTGTCAATGCTGTCGTTCAGGCGCAACCCGCTCTTCATCACGATGGCATCGGAGAGTAACTTGGACACAAAGTCGACGAGGTACTGCGAGTCCCTGTCTAGCGTTCTTGTGCCGTTAGTGTTGGACGCGGACGGATGATGGTATTCCCAACGCGGCACGGCAGGGTCCTCCTGTGCCAGGGAGACGACAGCGACGGAGAAGGAGACGTTGTCTATGGGGGAGCTTGCTTGTATCGTGCCGTTCAACGCGCGGCTGAAATTTTCGGTCAGATTCCTGGCGGCAGATAGAAAGTCTGGCGATGTCGAGAGGGAGATAGGGCGGGGGTCTACGGGGCCTTCGGGGCGACAGAGGAGGTCTGATGATACTGGAGATAGTGCGAGGGCGGGGAGCCCAAGGATTTTGTCGATTCTGAATGATTTGGCCATCTTGGTAGACTACAGGAGCGAGACATCTCTAGGTTTGCTGTAAAGCAGCTCACGTAAGTACGGCTATAACAAGGTTTGTGTTGGCAAGTTGCTCCTTTATATATTCATCTCGCCAAGCCACTCAGATCACTTCGAATACCAACAATGGCGACCTTTCTAATAATGGGTGATGAATTCTGCATAAAATGTCAACTTATAGATCTCGATATGATTACGAAAAAACTGCTGGAGATCATCACTATAAACGCTGCGCCTTGTCCGTGGCCAGAATTTGAGTCACGAAAGCAAGTCTTCTATGAGGCCCGGCGGCGATTAGTGCTACGATGCCTAGAAACCTATTCGAGTACCTAATGCACCGGAGCCCAGCCGCGTGGGGAGATTTGCTTGTCGATTACCGAGACTGTGGTAGACTTGACGGAGGCGGCGCACTAACATCAGCCGCGAGGGCCTGGGCAGCCACTACTATGATCATGCGGAAGTTTGCGTACGTTCCTGATGGCGTTGCAAGGCGGACACGCCATCTACCATAAAGACAGGCTGAATCGACTTTCATGGAACCTTCCTCGAGGCTACTGCTTACGGGGGATGAGGAGCGGACTGCTCAGTGAGGAGGTGAACACGGAGATGGAAGGAAATGGCAGCGAGATTGCTCCCAAGTAAGGGGCTATTAGTTTGTCAACCTACTTGATGAGGTAAGCAAAACTCGATACTAGACTGTGTGTGTGCACACGGTAGCTAGGTAATGACAAAGTAAACAGTCTTCATTAGGCCGGACGACGATGTGCGGGGCAGATTCAATACTTATCAAGGTCAGAGAAGTCAAGTTTGATACTTATGCTTCGTTCTCTTTCATTTCAACATTTCTTATTCGAGTTCCTGAAGGATTCTTTTTCCTGTCTTTATTTTGAATACATAAATATCTGGATTGATCGACCCTGGCAACAACACGTCACTATGGGAGAGTGGTTAATCCGTTGCCCTGCTATTCGCAAGAATTACCAGTGTAGGCAATACCTTCGGGTGCGCAGGTTCGAATCCTGTTGGTGACGATTTTTTGGCCGTTTCTTTTGCGTTTCTCGATTCCTGTTCCTCGTTTTCTTTTTTTTTTGTCTTCAATGCGTAGTTGATGCATTTGGTTGGTAGTGGCGGAATTGCGGAAAGGAGGCCGCTCAAAGCACCATCCACTCCTACCCTCGAACGATTTCCTCTCCATACACACTACTTTGCATTTGGTAACCCTTGACCCGATTTTATTCCTTATCCTTTCGCTTTATGCGAATTGACTTGTGCTTTTTCTCCGAATTTGTTCACTTTACCAAAAATGATAATCAAAAACTTGGAATGTTCGTCATGTCTCTTACAATCCAAACGGTTGTACATGCATTTTGACCGTCAAAAAAGAACCAAACATGATGCTATGTTTGTTGCCTGTTTGGGTACTGAAGATACCATTGCAGCGATTAGCAACGCAATGGATTACAGTGCGCGAAGACGCAACATTTCTTTTGTCAGACATGCTCTTGCCAGCAGAACCTAGGGTCAGGGTTAGCCCCCCCCCCCGGTTGGATATGTTGGATAGGTTGCTATCCAAGCTATCCAGCACTGAAGATGGTATGAAGGCCATAGGGTATAAGGACACGGTCAGCATCAGATAGATAGTATTTCCTTCATAGCTCTTTAGTTGTCAATCTAAGTATTCAGTCCACCCTGAATAGCCTCACGGCTTCTGATCATCACTTGCACGAAAGCACGCTCTCAATATTGCACTCGTCACCTCTACTACCTTATTGATAACATAAACCATCTGACACCTGCTATATACTCACGAGTATCTAGTGTGATCATTACATAGCTGACCTAAAGAGGTCAAAGCTCACAGTGATGACCAGTACGTATTCCAACAAATATATTATTGCTTAATTTACCTCCTCATACCTCTTACATCCTTTCACCCCTCGATCTAGCAGTCCTTTCCTCTCTCAAATGGTCCTATCGAAAGAGGCTCAGCCAATCACACTAATGGGAAGACTTAACTAGTGCTGGCAAAAGGGATTTCCTCGAGAACTATCGCCTTGCTCGATTGGATGGTCTAACTAGCCAGAATATTAAATTTGGGTGGAAAGCTAGCGGTCTTTACCCTGTAGCAGCTAGTAAGCCACTTTTAAGTCCTTTACTGCTTGAAAATAGTATATGACGATTTAAAAAAGGACTTAAAGGACCCCAGGGGAGTCAAAGAGGACTGAATATATACTATTAAGGCTTTTGGATATGCTACCGACTATTTAGTCAACTCTATGGAAGTCTTAAGACTTGAGGGCTCAAATCAGCCAATTCAACCCAGCCAAGTCAGCTAATCAATCTTTACGAATACTATCTAGAAAGGTCACTAAGGGTTTTGATGAGAAGGACACCCTATTGGCTGAAGTCCCGAAAAGGATTGAGGTATTTGAAGCTAAAGTTGCGATTAGTCGGCCATGCAAAAGGAGGAAGGTCGAAACTAGTCCAAATTCGAGGTTTGCTTTAATTGAAGACATATACCGCGCTCAATAGGAGGCTAGTGAAGCTGTGGAAAGGTTAAATGAAGAGAGCGAAGCTGAAAGTATAGTTGTTGAAGAGGACTGTATTATAGTTGCTTAATTGAATTAGTTGTGTAGTGTTGAAATAGAGGTACGGTCCGGCCCGTAGATCCCGGCCACCCGTAGATCCCGGCCATACTAAATCGCCCGCTCTCACCAAAACACTACTATTTGAATGACTTAGAACTCTAGCCTAGAAAGTATGTTCGTGATAGTTTTTGGTGTTTTAAATAGCTAGCAGGTAGATAATCAAAATATGTATGACGTGTCCACGCCTGTAGGCCCCTGGGGTTAGGGTTTCAAGCCACCGGCCACCTAAAGTCGCGTCAGACGCGCATGATATTTACTACTACACGCGACTGTTCACACCACCCACCCACCGCCACCATGCCGTTTAAGGGCTATACCGAGTCTGATACAGACAATGCCATACTCTATATGGCTAACGGCGGTCTTGGTTTGCGCGCTGCAGCTAGGAAATGGGCCATTCCTCACCAGACTCTGTCAGATCGCCTCGAGATGAAGCACAACCCAAAGAAGGAGTCCAATGAAGCACAACAGCGTATTTCAGGCGCTGAGGAGGACCGGATCGTCGCCTGGATACTCCACCAAGAGACTTTAGGTTACGCGCCCACCGCAGGTTCTGTGAGAGTTGTTGCTTTGAAGCTTCTTGAGGTTAAGGGAGATGTGAAGCCACTCGGGCGCAACTGGGTGCAGCAGTTTCGACGCCGCCACACGACTAGAATACACACGAAGCTCGGAAGCGTCCAGGAGTCAGTTGTATTCGACGCCTTTACCCCCAAAGCAGTCAATTAGTACTTTGATATACGGGAGGGTGATTTTGGCTGGGTTGAACCCGCGCTTACTGTGAATGTGTATGAGGGCGGCATTTTGACGGGTGTCGGTAAGTATACGAAAATAACCGCCTATTTAAAGCCTATGCGGATAAGATTCAAATAGATATTGAGTCTGGAGTCCTAGGAAGCACAGAGACTAAGAAAACTCTAATCAAATGCACGCAAGACCGCGCCTGGGTTACTCTCATTAAGGCCTGTTGTGCTAATGGATATCTGCTCGACCCTGGTATCATTCATAAGGGCAAAGCAGTATAAGGATAGTGGTTTAAGAGCCATATGGCTAAGGAGATACCTAATTGGCAGGTTATCACTAGTCCAAATGGGTCGACATCTAACGAAATCGCTATTGCGTGGCTTGAGGACGTCTCTGTGCCTCAGATGGACCAGATTGGTGGTAAGCATTAAGATAAAGCAGTCTTGCTTATACTTGACGGTCACAAAAGCCACACTTCGGTATGAACAACTCAAATCTGCAGTCTAGTGAGGTTTGGATTAGTGGTTGAATTTTGAACTACTTATATGGGTAGCCTGAGTTCATGGCCGCATCCTTCCTCAACAACATATATTTATGCTTCCTACCAACCCACACCAGCCACGGCCTGCAGCCCTGGGATAATGGTCCTTTTGCAGTGCTCAAAAGAGCTTATCGCAAGGCCTTGGGCGACCTTTCTTCATTAAACGACGCAAGCCCTGTGGGCAAGATTGAGTTTATGAAGTGCCTCATCAAAGCCCGCGCTGCTCTCACGCCTAGGGTTATTAAAGGAGGCTGGAAGCATACCGGAAACTACCCCCTTTCTCGCGAAAAGGCCCTCCAACACCCTGAAATTCAACAGGATAAAGAGAAACGCAAGGCTAGCCAGATGAATCACTCCTCGGACGATGACTCTGGCAGTGAGACTGTCACTGCAGATTTCATTACTCAAATAGGCCGCGGTAGAGACTACAATGAGAGACGCAAACTCCGGAAGATTGCGAACAAGCAGGACGATCTTATGGTACAAAATATCATTAAAGATCGTGAGATTGAGGGTTTGAAGGCTCAGATCAAGGCTCTCACTAAAGGCAAAAAGCGTCGGGCCATCCCTAATTCAAACCAGCGGTTCCAGAAGGTCGCAGACCTTGCGGCTAAGGGTATGAACCCTGACGAGGCTTTGGATGAGCCATCTGATGACCCTGAGGGTGAATACTCTAGCAATTCTGAGGATATCATCCAGAGTGGTAAGCTTGAGGGTGTGAGCAGTGAGGCTGTTTCTAGTGAGGAACAGGAGGTCCCACAGTCGCCGTTTCGAGAGTCACGAGCTATGCGTAGCGGCCGCGCAATTCAAAAGTCGTCTAGATACAATGATTAAGCTGATTCTTAGCATCAAAACCCTGTTTTTCTTTTATTTATCCAATACGTGATCATTTATTGGTGGGTGCTACAAGTAGTGAAGTTTTGGTGAGGGCGGGCGATTTAGTATGGCCGGGATCTACGGGCCGGACTGTATTGAAATTGAGTGCACTATTTCAGGGTGGGCCGAAACTAGGGGTGGGCCGAAACCCTGTATTTCGACTTAGCTGCCATCAAAACCATGTGATGGAAGGAAATACGCATGAGTGGGCTGCACGGGATATCGCTTGCTCGCCGCCATAATGTCTGAAGGATCAAAGCGAGGTCTTCGGGCGTGAGTTCTTGTTTGGTAAACGTTTGTTTGCCCGTTAGGCCCAACTTGTCAGCCTCATTCCCAACCCACTGAACGATTCTTTTAGTGCTTGTTACGAGTGATCGGCTGGAGACGGAGAAGAAACCTGGACAATGTCATACACAGGTCCTGAGCCTCTGCCATCGAACATGCCCTCTTTAAAGCTCAGGCTCCACTGTGCCACGTTTCTTGGGTCCTCCCGTCGTTTTGATGGCAGGGTTGTGCGGTTGAACTCAAGTACGAGTTGCCGCCAGCGGTGAACCATCGTCGTTGCGGAAGTTACGGTGCGCCTCATCTCCGCCCCTTGTCCGTCAAGGGTTATGCGCCGCTGCATCCTTTTCGTTGCATAGACCTTCAGGAATACTTGACACGTTCGGATTGCCTTGGAGAGTTCCACGGTTACATTCTTAGAGAAGCTATAAGTATTCAAGTACCTCTGCGAAATTGGTACACTATGCCATCATTCATCATATGTTTGCGAGGCAAGTCAGTACTTATTAGTAGGTTACCGCGCATACGGTAGGTGCTATATTATTTTTGATCAACGATTTTGAATGATTGGTCATTCTCCTCTTTGTTTTCCAAGGTTGGCTTTTCGCTGTCTTGGATATAGAATATACAGGATGTTCTTACCATTTCCTTTTTCCAGGCTCCGCGTCCCAATTTGCTGTTCCCGAGATCTGGGATTCAGTTCACCGGTCGTCGGTTGACAACTCCCCACACCATTGCCAATTTGCAGTTTCCTAGATCTAGTATACAAACCAGCGTCTTCACTTTAATGAATGTCTGCAAGTTCTCCAACTGTTACACTTTCCCATATTCTAGGATCACTCCATATGCTCAAGTGGGGCGAAGACATTCCTAAGCGTGAGATGGGGTTGCATTAGCGCCGACGTTACCCGCCAGTCCACATACATCGCGACTGGGCACATTTTTCGACTTCAAGGAACGCTTTACGGTTTCCCCAAACATCTTCGGTTACTGTACAGTTCGTCTCGCATTTCCAAGAGCATACCAATTTTAGCACCTTCAGATCTCGCCTTCGGGTGCGCAGGTCCGAATCTTGTTAGTGACGAACTTTTGCTGCCGCTCCAGATGTCAAGATCTTCAATTTCAGATACGATAATTTTTGTCTGATTGCAAATGTTGCCGTTGAAGACTTTGGACGGTGTTGGCAGCGGCGGCGTTGATATGAAGGGCTCCTCGGGGGGGGGGGGGTCGGTGCACAAACCCTACCTCGCATGCCATGTAGAAAAGGAACGAGATTTTACCTAACGGGGAGCTATGGCAACAACCTGGATGACGTGACGGGATAGCAAAACGTGATTTATACAAGTAATACAATATCGCAGGAACGAAAGATTCATGAAATAAAGAAATCCCTCCGTTCCACGAGACATACATCCCTGCGCCAGGGTCGCTCACGATTGTTTCTTTGCAGGAAACGCTTTCCCAACTACCTGGGTATGATGTTCTCTACTGTCCGACTGTGTAGGGCACATCAGACACGTCAGAGAACTCAATTCGTAGCACACAAGTCCATAATCCTTTCAAAAAAAAAGCACTTCTAGTGTCGCCTTCGCAGTGCTCGCACTCCTAACCCCACCACCCGCTGTTCCCGTAAGCAACGGAAGTTTGGGAAGAGGCACGCATTTGCAAAGCAGACTGCCTCTTGGAGAATATATATCTCAATAGCAAATATAATACTAGTCCTTGAAGGCACCCCTGCTTGCGGAGACGCGCCTCGGCGTGCGAGCCACGCGAGCGAGACGCTCATGGTGCGTAACGGTCTTGGTATACATCGTCAGAGCAGTGTTGTCTTCCTGTGCAAGTTCCATGATCTGCGCCAGGACAGTGCTGCAGGATCAAATGTGAAGTAATGCCAAGCGGAATTGGTTATTATTTCCTGAAGGACTGCTCACTATGGCCTTTCTTCAGTCTCCCGTCACCAATATCTATGCCTCCATTGGTCAGTATTGATAAGGACACCGAGGTTGTGTTTCGACTCTCTGAGACTCAGGAGTTCTCGACTGCCGGCATAGGTTGGTTGATGATGTTGTGCAGTACGAGGCTGGCGCAGCCTTACCGGCAAGGCTGTCGTGTATCTTGAGGTTTCTAGACAGAAGCTTGTAAGAATTGACAGTCTTTTCGCTTTGCGTCCTGGACGATCACTCCAAGCCTAAAATCTGCCATGTCATTATGAATTGTCTCAATACAACATTACTCGTCTACCTTGTATGTACTGAGGTCTAGTTCCTTCCCCATGCACGGCGCCAACGTGTTTTGTAAAGTCATGTACCAGTCCACGGCGCTGATACGCAAAACCACGTTCATCCCGTTCTTTCGACCTCAAATATAATTCCAACAGGTGCAGAAGCTGACAGATATGTACGATACTCATCCGGCCCCGCACTGCTCCAATTGCGTGTCATTAGTGCTCAGAAAATCTGCCGCCATGAAATTCGCTCGGCAAGTGTCTCGATCTCAAAAAAGGCTGTATCCCAGCTCGATGAAGTTGGGCTCGAGGCCGACACCCCAGAGGCTCTCGGCCGGCGCGCTGTCGTGGATGAGCTTGCGCAAGCCTTGGCCGATGCAGCATCCCAGATCGAGCAGCTGTGGCCGTTCTGCGGATTGGAGCAGACAAATGACGCGTGGGTATGAGGGTTTGGTGTGGAGAGTGAGTCCGCGCAAGTTAAAGGCGTCGATGCATGGGTCTGGCTGGGTTTCCCAGTAAAGTCTGGCTTGAAGGGCCCAACAAGAATAGTTTGTTGTAGGAAGAAGCCCAAGGCTGTCTGTCCCGGGTGACAGAATCTAGATAAACGGAGGGATTATGCCCACCGTACCTTCCACCAACACACCAGGATTGAAATCGCTTTGAGCACGTGCGTGAGCCAATGTCCAGC
This sequence comes from Plenodomus libanotidis, assembly GCA_022609195.1. NCBI lineage: Eukaryota > Fungi > Ascomycota > Dothideomycetes > Pleosporales > Leptosphaeriaceae > Plenodomus > Plenodomus libanotidis. The sequence goes on from JAGKQA010000044.1 coordinate 216,432, forward strand.
TGCTGAACCTTAGGTGGAGGCATACGGATGAGCACATACCATCTTGATCAAGTGGGGGAGTATTTCTTCACGGTCAATCTTGCTATAATTCTCAAGGAGATCAAACTGGGCTGAATTGAGTTGTGGCGGCACAGCAGCCAACCACCGAGAGTTCCGCTCATCTTGAGCATCTGGGATTACCGGCCCGCCTGAAGTTGCTGAGTTGCTGTCAGAAACCATGTTGCCCTAGAGGAAGTTAGTAGATCGCCGCGAGTAAGAAGAATGAGCCGAGGAATGTCAGACGCGAAAGATACACTACCTGTATAAGCACGTAGTTCTCGCCAATTTCCTCCGGCAAAATGAGGTTCTCGGCCCCCGCGGTACTTGCACAAGCCGAGCGACTGGACGGCAAATGTGCTGTTTTGAGCATTGATCACGGGGTCTCATGGTGAGCTGGTACTTTGTCTGCCCCATAGAACAATGGCTACGTAAAACGCCTCCGTGCTTTGTTCTCAGCAGGATCCAGCCTGAATGCCGTGGTGCAGTCCACGCTTCCCATAGTTTACAACTTCCTTGTAGCGATACAAAAAAGAATGCGGGTACAAAGCAGTGACTCTGCATGTTATGGAATGAGCACATTATGTACTTTGAGGCTTAGGAGCAAAGTTGCGGCCATTCTTTGGGACGAACAGACCTCGGAGCAGTCCGGCGCCGGGAACGCGATGCGGATGTGCCGGTTCCCGGGACCCGGAAAAGTGGACCCATTGTTCCGGACTCGGACCCGAAGCACGGAAGTCCGACCACGCGTGTAAACACCATATATCATTCCGAGTATTGCGTCTGCGGTGACGCGGTGGAAGTTGACTCGTGGAAGTTTATATATCCCAAGACATGTTCACTACGGTCAAAGAATGTGATGGCATTGCAGGACGCGCTAGGCGAAGACTCTTGTGGTTGCTGCCGGGCAGTTTGGTAATTACGCAATGAAGGAATTCACATATGTAAGCCTACATTAGTAAGCCTAACCATAATGGGGCTATTTGAGAGCGCACTGCAGAGCTATGCCCAAGTGGTTCACAGTGTGAGATGAAGCTAGGGCATGCAGCAGAACGCGTTGTCGACGACGCGCAGGGAGACACGGCGGGCGCGGGTGCGGGTGCGGGTGCGGGTTTCTGATAGGGATCACATCCTTGTTCACTGTCATGCTTCGCGCTTCAATGTCAACCTTCTCTGGCCTGGAATTCCAGTCACTTGTCTGAAGTTAATCTCTACGAGTTTGTCTCATATTTCTCCACGCCTTAGATAATTGCGTCCTTGCTTTTCATGACTGCCGTTCATCTCCCCCACTGAGGCACTAGTTCCATTGTGCTGCACTGATCTCTTCCTTGTCCCGGACCCGGTACCTGGCACGGTGCGGCTTACAGCGTCCAACAGCGGTGGAGCACCTGGAGCAGCCTGGAGCAGGCGCCCCGAGTCGAGGCCCGGGCTGCCCAAGCTTGAGGAAACGCGGTTACGCGACTTGCGGGCACAGAACCGCGACTTGGAACTCTGACGAGGAAAAAAGACCCGCCCGTACCCAGCCCCCATTCCTCAATCAACTCACCTTCTCTTCACCCTTTTTCGTCACTTTGGAGGACCTTGGAAGCATCCAATACTTTCTTCCATTCACTCCACTGACTTTCCATTGACTAAGCACTCGATACTTACTATCTGGTCTTTCCCGCACTGCAACTCCTCCACGCGCTATGCTCTCGTGACTACATCACGCTTGACGCTCCTCTCCCACACCATGGACTCCTCACCTGGTGGTAGTGGAAACAGTGTCTCTCAGCACGAGCCTTCCTCCTCTGCACCGCTGCCACGCCCGTCTTCGTCATGGGAGAAAGATACGGACGCGAAGAGGCCTTCCTCGCAGTCCCAGCTGCTCCCTCCTCTGGAGCTGCTGTCCTCTTCTCCAGGCCTGCCCAATATTACGTCTACGCGTCGAGCAAGCCAACCAGCCCCGTCAACATCCAGCGGCCCCTCCGCCATCAACAATAGTCACGCCTACCTCAAGTATCCCACTCCGGTCCCCACCTCTAGCACAGGCATCCTCTCGTCTTCGCCCCCACGCGTCGCTGCCAACACAAATTCGACGCGTCAACCCTACCCACGCGCGCCCTCCGTCGTGTCTGTCGTGTCCGAACGCGCCCCACTATCTGCCGTGCCTTCTATCGAACTCAACGAAAATGGCGAGACGCTCCTCATGGGCCGCTCCAGCAACTCCAGCCACTTCCAACTGTCGGCCAACCGCCTGATCTCCCGCGTCCACGTCAAGGCTCGCTATGTTCCCGCCTCGGTACCCCTGCAGCCAAACAAAATCGAGGTCGAGTGCAATGGTTGGAACGGCGCCAAGTTACACTGCCTAGGCCGCTCCTACGACATGCACAAGGGCGAGTCACTGTGCTTTGAGACCGAGGGTGCCGAAATTATGCTCGACGTCCAGGACGCGCGTGTCCTTCTGCATTGGCCTAAGAGAGATGCGAGGGATGCTTTGGTGGACTGGGAGGATTCGCCGCGGTCGGTGCGACATGTGGCATCACCTCTGCCCGGAGATGGTAGTCCGCGGGCCAGAGGCGTCGAGAATGGTGTCGATATTGGACTAGGTTTGTTGCAGTCCAGTCCACTGCGTAGGACGGCGCGTATCAGCTCGCCAGTGTCACCTACACCCGCCCACGCGTCGTTCCACCAGCCAGCAGCCAGTGGTCCTCCCAGCAACTCTCAGCATAGCAGTATCTTGTCTGACCTGCCCAGCATCGGCGACCGGGACCAAAGTGTAGAGATCTACGAAGATGAGGATATTCATCACTCCGAGGCCCTCAGACGTCCATCGACCGCCGATCAAAGCTTCATCACGGATGTGAGCAAAAGTTTCTCGAGTGATTTGAGCGATGTCCAGTCGGACGAAGAGAACATGGATGAGAATGACCCTAACGAGGAGAACGACCCCATTATCACGTCTTTCGGTCCCTACGGTGCCAACCTCAACAGCCGCATGGCCTCGTTCAGTGCCGCATCCCCCAAGCGCCGCCGCCTCGACTCCGGCGCCTACGCCTCCTCCGCCTCGCTGGCCGAGGACCCCCGTCGCTCCAGCAAGTCGGCGCCCACGCTGCGACCGACTAGTCCTCTGCGCAGTGGATCACTAACACCCACGCCGGATGATCATGGCCGGAGCACTTCTTACCCCTCTGAGAAAGGCAAAGAGGCTGTCGAGGTGCCTGACCTGAGCCACGTCGACGTGCCCACCATTACTAACCACGTGATCAACCAATTGGCCTTCTCCAGGCTGTCCTCTAACCCTCTGTCGACGCTGCTGGCCAATCTCCCCACCGAAGACAAGCGCGGCCTCACTCGTGAGGAGCTCAAGTACATTGTCGAGGTCACGACTTGCATCGGCACTATCGAGCGACAGGGCAAGGACGCCGACGGCAAAGCGCTCGAGAGCCAGTACTACTACGTGCCAGAGGCAGATGGCGACGAGAACAGGCGCGCGGCCGTGGTAGATGGTCTGAGGAAGCCAACCTTGAGGAATTGCCGAAAGCATCATGTGGTATGTCGCTGTCGGGTCCCGGTGGCGATGCTAGTCTTCCGTCGCATTCAAGTACTGATCTATGGTGCAGCAATACTACTGGAAACGCCCACGAACGCCCTAGATAGGAGCTATGCGCCACGAGACTGTTGTCAGTCGCCTCATGTCAACATCAAGACTTATTATCACCCAACCGCCGTGGACTGTTTACAGCCAATGTACTTCACCAAACATGTTGCTAGATTGCCTCCAGTCTCCCGGACCTGGACGAATAAACGTGTACGAATTACCGATGTCATCTCATGTCACATCATATCTTGATGGCCATGGAGGAAAAATCACCAGGGTACACGTTATTGTTCCCATGTCCTAGCCACACCCTTCCTATCCCGAAAAAGATAATGCTTTCCAACGTCCCTCCCTACACCTGCGTTCGCGTTGTCTCAAGACTTGTACAACACACCCTCACACCCTCCTGTACATGACCGTTTCCACTTTTGCATAGCGGAAGGAGTCCATCAGGTGGTGTTCCGTATTGTTGAACGCGAGTTTTTATTTCTGAGTCTCTTGCAGTTGTTGTCGCTAGATACTATACAACAAGACGTGTACTAGAAACGTCTCTTGCTGACTGGGAAATGAAAGATCAAAATTTGGCATTGAGCTTAGCCGCTGGCCAGGTGCACTTGCTTTTTGTCCGCCTTGCGCCAAGAATGACTACCGCTGCCCTCTTCCGGGGAGTCCATCACGCGGTCACCACTTTGAATGGCGCGCTTCGGAAGCAGAGCATCGTGATAATTGTCACCATCGAACTCAACCACTGTTAGGTCCGGCACTGCCATGCTAGCTCACCAATGTGACAGAGCCCTCAATCCTAGTGCAGATCTTGTGACTTGAAACCTCCCCAGCTTTCCTATGCATGCCCGAGCTTTGACCTCAACCTCTGTTTGCAACTCGAAGTTGCATGTCACCTAGTGCCCTCGCCGCCGTTGCGCGCTTCCGGCTTCAAGCTAGTAGCCGCGCAGGTATACCTGGCCTAGCCCAAGCCTCAACTCGATACATCCCGGAACGAGGCTGAACTAGTGCTACACTGCGCGTCACCAGCGTCATCACCAGACGAGACGCGCTCCGGCTTGCTTCTTCTCACCCATCACTCACCTCAGTCCCTCTCACTCTCTCAATTGTAACCTCACAAGAAACATGTAGATCTATTTCTCACTTTTTCTTCAGTATCGGTTTAGCGTTTTGGCTCCCACCTGCCAATCTCACAGTACACCCATCCACCTACCCACCCTTTCCGGAACATCCGCGCACATTCCCACAACCACCAAGCCATGTTCGTCACAGCCTTCACGCTCGAGGGCGCGCAGCCCGAGAAGTGCAAGGCGCTCAACTACGTCGACTACACGAACTTCGCCATTAGCCTGGTCCTGCTCGTCGGCATCCTACTCTCCTACTTCCCGCAGCACTACCGCATCATCTCCCGCGGTACGTCGTTCGGGCTCAGCCCGTACTTTGTGCTGCTCGGCACGACGTCCGCGACGAGCGCGTTTGCCAATATCATCGTGCTGCCGCCCAGCCGCGTGTCGATCGAGTGCTGTCGCTCGATCAGCGCGTTTGCGTGCACGGCGGGCCTGTTGGGTGTAGCGCAGATTACAGTACAGTGGATTTGTTTTACTATTATGTGAGTTTGGGACCGAGCCAGGGCAAGGTGGTTTTTGCGCCTTGGGAACGTGATATGATACTGATGATGGTGTAGAATGGCGCTCTTCTTGATTTACTTCCCGCAAGCAACGCCTGCTACCGCTGATCCTGAGAATGTCGAGGAGAACCCGCCTAGCTATCGATCCGCCATCATGTAAGTCTCAACCACCCCAAGGTCATCCCCATTACAGAAAACGCAAAAGGCTGTTCCCGGCCCAATCCCACCCGACGACACCTCAAACTAATCCTACCCACAGCGTCGTCGTGATCTGCGTCCTCTACATCGTCGCCATCGCCATCGCCTCCATCTACATCATCCTCTTCCAGCCGCGCTTTGCCTGGTCCTTCGCCGACGCGCTCGGCATCACCGCGACCGCGCTCGCGTCGATCCAGTACCTGCCGCAGATCTACACGACGTGGAAGCTGCAGAGTCTCGGCAGCCTCAGCATCCCCATGATGAGCGTGCAGACGCCCGGCGGGCTGCTGTGGGCAGCGAGTCTGGCGGCGCGGCTCGGGTGGGAGGGGTGGAGCGCGTGGATCTTGTATGTGTTTATTAGCACGCTGCAGGGTGTTGTGCTGGGAATGGGGCTGTGGTTTAAGTACAAGGGTAAGAAGGGCGGGGATGATGATGGGGGGGAGGATGAGGATGACAGGGCGCCGCGGGGACGGGGGAATGAGCAGACGCCGCTGTTGAGGGATAATTAGAAGTTGGAGTGGAGTGGATACTGAGATTGGTAGACGGGTAGATGGCCGCTTTGCTAGAGGATAAAATTAGGGGGCGTCAGGCCGCGGAGGGAGGCGCATCTAGAGTAGACGAAATGATCTATTGAGCACGACCCAGGGTCCTTAGTATATTGTGTTGCAAAAGCACGAATCCAAATGGGTACCAGGCAAATGGCACTACTATTCTTTCCAAGCTCAGAACACGTTGATAATATGACAAGATATTCTGACAACTGCCTAAGAATGTATTTCTAAACATTGTGGACACAATCAGCCTTCTGTTCCTCTGTCTGAGCCAGGGTGACCATATTAACTACGTACGCAACGTATGAGATTCCCTGTGTGGTCTGTCGACTTTACCGAGATTGGGCTGCTGCCCAAAAACGTAGCCACATTTGCCTTCAACTATTGCGATAGGTGCCCATCGCCCCAGAAACCCTTGAAGCAACCAAATAACCAAAAGGTCGCTGGGACAAACTTCTCAGTGTTCTTGCGAAACAAGCATCAACAGACTGTCAAGGCCTATATTTGAGAGCTCCCGCTCTAGTGGTTGATGGATCTATGAAGGCTTCTGTGGCACCTTTTAGTGAAACCGACTCCCTTTAGACGTCGATATCCAGCCCGTACGGTATCGGCACATCTACCATCAACAGAGGTACACGTGGACGTGACAGGAGATGTCGCTGAAGGCGTGACTTCTGGTGAGTCCGACACGGGCTTCTGCAAAGTTCTGGGCATCCAGTCGCGTAATGAAGTAATTTTTAGCCGTACTTTAGAGCGTAGTACACTATGAAGAAACTGCTGGAATTATGGGCATGCAGCTGCAAATGGTACCGACTGTTACCTCAACTGTGCTGTTATGAGATGAGAGTCAGCGCTGCATTTGCGAACACAAGAACTTGTCATATAAGTAGCGTCTTACCTGAAAGCGTAAATCTTGTTCACCTGCCAATACAAGTCTTCCTGTTGCAATAGAATCACTCGCAGAGCCAGGCAGGTGAGAGAACTAGCAAGAGCCCGACATCAATGTAAGCACGTGAGAAAAAAGCGCAACAACAGAATCATGTTCGATCGAGCACGAGGATTGGGGATCATTGGGGTTACTGACAAGAGACCAGTCATGAAGATGCCCGCTACGCCAAGGCGTCTTCGTATAGGCATGTTGAGCTTCATCACATGTAGGATCGGTAGAATGAGGAGAAGCGCGTCTGTGAGGCTGCCGAAGACTGCTTGGGCAATGCTGCTGCTGACATCAGGCTCTGAGCATCGCTTGTAGGACAGATACGGCCGTGCACCGTCAGTCTCACGCGGGGAGCAAAAGGTACAGATGACTTATGAACATAGCCATGTAGGCAGCCACCGTAAGTGAGAGACCAGTCCAGATCGAAATTCGAGTAGAGCGCATGGGGTGAGAATAAACGAAGGTATAATAAAGATATCGAGACTCGCAAAGAAGCGCTGGACCAATTGTATACGATATTGATAACGAAGGTCTTCTTCAAGAAGACAGAATCCATCATAGACACAGAAACATCCCACATGTGGTTGTAACCTACAGGGTTATCAAGTACTGCAGCACATACATTCAATCAGCTCCGATTGTCCTCTAGCTCGTTCAGTGCAGACAGTCTTGACAAGTCGAACGGAACGAAGAGACTTACATCCTAAGGATAAACCACACCAAACCACGACTAGAATTGTTGTTGCAATACACATGTCTATTCGAGCTCGGGATGATTAGTGTCGCCGCACACCATGTAAAGACAACTCATGATATAAGAGGCACTTACAGTTGTCGGCCCCAGGGGCATATATATTGCCATGACGTGCAATGATCGACCAGACTTGGTCCGCATGCTCGCTTAGGCTCTGCTTGCCCGTGGGGCCTTACTACGGTACGCCAGACAAACCCTGCGTGGCACTTGTCAAGCGGGCGCTTAGGTATTCTTCTGCTCAAACGAACATTTGTTCGAGGGGACTGAACACTGCTTGTGACAACACTAATCCCGATGTTCCACGGATGCCATCTTGTAGAAAGGCCGTGAGCACAGACGAGCCCGCTTCTAGCCTCTCACAAGCTTACCTATTTGTCTGCGCTTGAGCAATGTCCCATTATTGATTGCCTTTGTTCCGTTGCCTTCAATGCGATCTGATCGTTGTGTCCGCCGACTTCTGCGCCTTCAGTTCCGTCAGCAATTTGGTGACGGCTTCTACTTCATCCGTCATCCCGAAAATGCTGCACAGACGACAACATTCCAACCATCATGTATTCGGACTTTGGCTTATTTTCGTATCTGGCATATCCATTTCATCGGACGATCTCGAGCCCGCAGCGCGAACATAAAAGGATTGAACACCCTGGATAAGGGATATTATTTCGGCATTATTGGATCCTGAAGCATGTGTCAACTTGTTTGTATGATAATTTCTCGTACGGCGCCCTCGGGGCTGGCCGTCCGTTCAGATCGAGCTGACTCCATCACTCAGCGCGAAATATAGGTGGCGTAGGCCGCTTCGTATCAGAGCCGGCTCCAGACATTTCATTCTTGTTGCCAACCCGGATCACATCATCGCCGTGTTCAGAGCTGCCAAACAAGCCGGTGCCAAGCCAGCAACAGGCATGGCACTTCGCAGAATATTCGGTGCCTCGGCCAAAGCTGCGCAATACTGGGACGCAGACGGTTCTGGTATTGCAGCACAACCGCGCAAGGGCACTAACGTTCCCTCCGAATGCCGAGTACATTACTGGGTTGCTCATACTGCTCAAGAATTCTTGTCCGGAAGCCGCCTTCAAGCACTGAACGAGTAATTCATCACGGCGCTCGAAAGCCAACTCAATCTGACCTTGGAAACAGCTCGATAAGAAGCGTTCCCTAGACAGCTGGGTTGAGTATCCAGATTTGTATGCCTTCATCCAGTCAACAGTAGGCCGCTCGGCCACAACTAGCTTGATGGAACTGCATCTGTTGGAACTTGCACCAGATCTGCTGGACAATTTCCGGATATATGGCAATAATCTTCTCAAATTCATGTTCGGGTGGCTGCGTCAGTGGCCTCAAGAAGCATATTTGGCTCGCGAGTAAGTGATTTCGTCACGATTCATGTCCCGGAACGCTTTCAAATATTCTCATATTTATACTCACCACTGTTATTGATAGTCGGCTGCGGGGAGCTCTGGAGAAGTGGCATGCCGTGGCACACGAGGAAGCCGGAGCTATCATCGACCAAGTTGCTGACTCGGACCCAGAATTGAAGGTTTTTTTTTTTTTAGGTTTTTTTTTTTGGCTCGAACCTGCTTAGATCACGACAGAGTGCAATGATGAAGATGAATCTGGATGGCCATGATAGAGCTACGCTCGACTTGGACCTAATGCTCGCGTTTGTTAAACCCATATACCTCCTGAGGATCAATCCACAACAAGACGATTAATGCTTTTCCTCATGACATAGGGTCAACTCGAATGTGCTTCACGCAATATTCTGGTTCATGTTGCATGCCGTCCAGGATCTCGATCTACAAACCTAACTTCTCACCGAAGTTCGCAAGTGCCGGCGACCAAATGGTGTATTCGACATTGCGGCACTTAGCCAACAACCTTGACTTCAGTCCGCCTTCGCGGCGATTTGTCGTTTCGACGTTGCGGTTGGTATTAACCGGACAGTAAATCATTCCGATATCAGACTTGGACAATGGACTGTCCCTGTCGGCGAAACACTCTCTATTTTCAGTCGCAAGGCCGCTTTCAATGACGAGGCTTGGGCTGCTCTCGGGCACGAGCCCGGTAAGCCACTCTCGGTCTTCGATGCCGAGCGATTTCTCGTATCACCTCATCCAGACGCGGCTTCTGCAGATGATCCCGTGTTCTCGCTGGTTGGTGCAGCTGGATGCTGGATGCCGTTCGGGGGAGGTCAACGCAAGTGTCCGGGATGTCACTTTGCTAAACCGGAGATGCTTGGGACATTCGCCATGCTTCTCACTAAGTACGAGGTGGAATTGTCTGACAGCACGAAGATGAGCGACACCAAACCAAACTTGAAATGGTATCCAACAGGAACGTTGCCGCCAAAGAGCAAAGTTCCAATTCGCATTCGTCAGAGGATGAATGTGGAGGACTGAGATTTGCTCCGCTTGGACAACATTGAACGGCATTCCACTTATCCCGCCTAGAAAATACAAAATTCTCGTTGCTAGGCCGACCGTGGTCGAATAACTGACATACTGAGAACTTGTTCGACTTCCTGCTGGTGCCTACTGCCCGGCTACTTAGGTGACGTGCAAGCAGATCATTCTGAGTTCTCACGAGCTGGTACTGAATCTCGTCCCTTACCAGCAGCATCATCGATTAGACTGCAAACTACGTGTTGTAGCCCATCAGGAGCTATTCAGACCAGCCCGCCAAGGTCGACGCCCTAGTACCGCGTGTCCAAGACCAAGACCTCACTCCCTTCTCTTCCTCTCGGAGGGCAAGCCATACCAGCACACCAGCATCGCGCCAAACAGCCCGATCGCAATCGGATGCAAGACAAATGTGCCGGCGACCTGCGACAACAACCCCGTCGTGAACGGCGCCGCCGCGCCCCCGGAGCTCCCAAACGCACTAATCACGCCGATCCCGCTCACCTTCTCACTGCGACTCATGATGCGCATGAAAATAGCCACGGCGCACGGATACACCGGCCCTAGCAGCAGCCCGACAATGGCCACCGCCACCGCATTGCCCACGACGTTGGGCACCAGCCAGACGAGCAGCTCGAACACCGCCGCGCCGGCCACCGCGCCGTACACAAAGACCTTTTCGCCGATGTGGTGCGCGGGCATCGATAGCAGGAAGCGTCCGATGGTGATGCCGGCCCAGAAACCCGACGTCACGTAGCCGACGCGGCTGGGGTCGCCGTCGCGCGTCTCCTCGAGGAACGAAATCACCCACCCGCTGATGCTGACCTCAGCGCCTTGGTAGGCGAAGATGAAGAGCGCGCCGAGGAGGACGATGCGGGAGGTCAGCGCCTTGGCGACGGTGTGGAGTCTTGCGGCAGCCGATGAGGAGTTTGTTGCTGGACGCGATGGGAGCATTGGTTGTGCGTTGGCGCCAGCGTGCTCATTCTCATAGTCCCAGTACGCCCACAGTGCGAGCACCGCGTTGAAGATAGACAGCCCCAGCGGAATGAGATAGAACCGGCTCCACACCATGCCGAGGACCGACACGAACGCCGTGGCGATCAGCGGCGACGTGATGCCGCCAATGCCGTAGCTGCCGTGGATCGCGCCGAGCGCTGCTGTGCTCTGCCTCAGGCCACTGCAGAAGATGTTGCCGAGCGCGAGGTTGATGGACATGCCCAGGCCGATGAGGAAGAAGCCGACGACGATGGCGGCGAACGGCGCTGTGCAGGCGATCAGGATGTAGCCGCCCATCATGCACAGCTGCGAGAGGGCGATGGCGCGGGCGCTGCCGAGACGCTCGCGGAGGGTGTCGATGAGCGTCGCGCCGACGATGTAGCCGATGGCTTGGCCGACGAAGATGAGCGACACGACTCCGTAGCCTATATTGTAATACCTGGGTGCATCTCTTAACACACTTGCTTGAGAGGCACGTGGGCGATGAATGGTACTGACTTCTCCATGTACGGAATCAGCGGTCCTGATGCCGCATCACTCATCCCATTCGTCAAGTTCAGCGAGCAAGCCGACAAAAGCCTGAACCTGTTCATGTACGGGTCCCAAATGCTCTGCAGCGCCTCGACGCCATCCTCAAGTCCAAGTATGGGACTCGAGGGCCGACTCCCTTCGAGGTCCGGCGTCGCCAAGTCGGACTGAACAGCATTGGACGGCTGGCCCGGCCGAGACACGCGGGCCAGCTCGATCTCAGTACTATCTCGTTGTGGCACGGCGGCATACGTCTTGGTGATGCTTTTCTGTGGTTTCAGTGGCATGGAGGAATCTGGCGCCGATGCTACGGTCACCAATTGGTCGAGAAACGTTGCGTCCATATTGGGGGTGGTGCTCTCAGGTCAAGTTGCAACTCCAAGCACAAGAAAACATCCCCGAGGTACTCGAGAAATAACTAGAGCGAGACCCTTGAGGGAATCCGGAAACAAGATGAAGATGAAGTGATTAGCCTGTCCAGATAGGTATGCTAAAAGATTAATAATGTTCTTCTTACTCATCGTTCGGGTGGCGGTTAGCTCCCGCCCTGCCAAGGCCTGTCGGCCGGGCATCATTCTCGTGAGAGTTCTAGTATGGACATTGCGGAGTAACCAGAAGAAGATGCTCCAGTAAAAGAGTCTCGTTTGACAACCTCAGTGAACTTGCGGAGCCATCATGCAACACAAGAACACATACTATTGAAAACGTATAGTGCGTGCTGACCAGTGCTGTCTTCATCTCAAGTGTGCTGGAGCCTCAAGGGCAGCAGAGTCTGTGTGGTGATATAAATGTCTTAGCTTGTTGCATGTGATATTGCGGTATCGAGGATGTGCAGTAAACCGGTCCAAACTTAACTCCCCTGCTAAATGCTAAAAAGTTTAGTGGGGTAGCTCTTCCAAGGTTGCCATTCCTCAGCTCGCAACGCAACGTTGAAGCCTCTTCCCAACATCACCATCCTGCAACAAAACCTGAGCATTCAATAACCCTCTCGCGCAACGTTTTCACTCCCCTTCCGCAAATATGGGAAGACCACGACGCACCGTGGCGGCGGCCGCCGTAGAATCCTCGACGCCTCCCGACGAGCTGACCGCCGACCAACTCATTGCCCGAGTCTTGAAACCAGAGGGCAACAGCCTGTACACCTGTACCCTTCCCAACCAGAAGACGGTCCTAGTCGAGCTGGCGCAACGCTTCCGAAACACCATCTGGATCAAGCGCGGAGGCTTCGTCCTGGTCGATCGCTCGCCGAACGAGGAGCGCACCAAGGCCAACAGCAAGCTGGACGGCGAGATCATCAATGTCGTTCGCGACGAGAAGGCATGGCGCAAGATGCCGTACTGGTGCGCACCTCCCACTTGCGCCTTCCATTCACGCCGAGCTAGTAGCCGTTATGCTAACACAATGTTATCAATAGGCCTAAGGAGTTCCCAAAGACCACTTACGATGACGACGACGACCAGAACTCCCGCGACCTGCCCCCAAGCGACTCCGAAGACGACGAAGTGTGAGGAAGACCCCACAAGGAATCGAGCAAGCTCGCAATCCATCATGCCTTCCCAGCGGTACCAACCGTCGCGCGGGCGGGCCGCGCATCATCGGCCGTGCCGAACCACACCAGCCCGACTGTGATCGCCATCACGGCAACAGCGACAGCCGAGCTGACGGGTGTGCTGGGGAAGACGTTCCAGGCCCACTCTTGTGCGGCCCAGAGGACATACTGAAGAACCGGGTGCAGCCCGCTGCGCCAGAGCAGGTACGGGGTGGACCAGGCGAGATAGGCGTAGAACTGGTAGTGGAGAGACCGGGCGAAGAGGAGGCCGACGACGTTGGAAGTGAGGATCGTGGTCAGGATGAACTTCGGGCTGAATCCCTTGAACAGTGGTCCCCAATTCTGCCCCTTACCATTGGTGCTGAAGGTGGCCCGCAAGACGTCCGGGAGAGTCTTGCTGGTAGCTGGTAGCCAACGTGTGAAGATGAATGTCAACAGGACCGAGGCGTGCAGTGCTAGCAGGGTGTATGAGAATTGCTTGCTGAGAAATGTGTCTTCGCCGACGAAGCGCCAGTTGACGGTCCACTTGAAGAAGAACTGCCGAGAGAACTCGAAAGCGCGTGACAGATATGCCCAAGGGTATCGTAGAAATGGCGTGGCTATCAACGCCTGAAGAGCACCCATCGAGCCCAGGATCGAGACGGTGGCGAAGATGCCCTGGGTGAAGAAGATGAGGATACCAACCACAGGCAGGACTAGAAGCAGGACCATCTTGACTCCCACGCCCCAGCTATAGACCAGACTGCCAGTGAGCCAGGACCCATGCTGAAAAAGGAGTATCGACAGCCAGAGGAAGAAGGTAGCGAAGCAGTCGTTGAAGCAGCGAAGCATGAAGATGCTGTGCAGGCGTTTGGACAAGATGAGCATGGGCAGAATATATGGCGGCGCCTGCGTACTGGCGATTAGCAAGTGCTCATCAGATGCCAGTGAGTCCTACAATATCCTCCACCTACCTTTGCCTTGCAATAGCAAGCCATCACCACACCAAGATTCACAAGGTAGAGACCAGCAAATAGCTTCTGAGCCAATAAGATGTCTTTGCCATGTTCGGTCAGGCTGTAGAGTCCGCGATAGATCCAGACATGCGCAGCCGGATAGACAAGAGGCCCAGTGCCACCTTCAATCTTGGTATATTCCCTCTCACCATCCTCATAGAGCTGGACCTGCTCCATGTAGGCCTTCCAGTCGATCTCAGTGTCTGAAAGTGTCTGCAATTAGTATGGTCTCGAATGCCAAAAGCTCTGCAAGTACTCACAAGGCACCTTCTTGATGATCACCACACACAGCAGGGCATCAAGAAGGAGGAGAAGAAGCGGCACGGCCCGAGACAGGACATGCTGCCCCGTGGCGATCATTCGGACCAGCCTCACAGCTTGCGCCGGCAGAGAGCCCTCGCTATTGACCATATTGTCTGAACTGGGTGTGTGTTGTGTCGGAGGGAGGATTCAGGGTCTGTTGCATCGTCCTCGGCTTTGACATGTCTGGCCTGTGGACCCCTGTCTACCCCTGTCGGGTACTGCAGGGGACTCCCTACTGGATAGAGATCCCTGTCCTAACGTCCTTCAAACTCCACCAGCACCTTGCTGTTCCATGGAAATGTTTCTAGAATTTGGAAACACCTGTATACTGTGATCAAGCGCTTGTGATAGAATCCAGATCCCAGTAGTACCGGCTCTTTGTAACAGACATTGCCAAAATAAGACTAAAAATGGGTGTTGAAATTGAATTTTGTGGCTTGGAACAAGTTTTGAGCCCAAGATTCAGTAGAAATGACCATAAGTAATGTGCACAGCCTTCTGGATAATGGAGCTGCACTGTGTAGCTAACGGAGGGCTTTGTGCAAGTGAAATTTGCTTGATTAGAGTCTGGCTGGTTCCTGCACCCAGAGGCCGCTGCTCTTTTTGGACTTACCAATTGTATAGACAATTAGATAATACAATCTTGCGCCGCAGCCATGGCTTCTAGACGTTTTCGAGCCCATATCGACGTCACTGCCGGTTGGTCGTCAGGCTTGGTGGCTCAACATGGTTCGATATCATCAAGCGGTCCTGATCTGAACAGTAGAAATTGGGGCTCATTACCTCTTGCAGGGGGCGCAACTGTTGCAACAATCCGTAAACAGCAGCAGTGTCCAATATGGTTTCGCAGGATCAGAGAACGGTACCCATGTAGCATCATAATATTTTAAGCTATCGCACAGCGTTGCAAGCTGCGGCACAATTCTTGGCACGGGCGGCTAGCCACAATAAAGTTTCGCATTACTACAACATTACTGTACGGGATTTGCTAGCCCTGAGAGAAGCCATTAGGTTGTATTAAAATGGCATTCTTATGATTAAATTGTCTCCAGAATCACCAGTGAAAATTTTATCATCTGTCGAAGACGTCCACAAAATGAGCTGCGGCGCACTTTATATTCTTAAGAGGCTACAAGCCGCGGCGCAGTGAGGTTGCAGGCTGCGGCACGGTCACCCTCACTATACTGTACCAATGATCACAACCGTGGACCTTCCCTCCGGGTTTTATGCCACCATTTGCATTCGGGCCAACTGTCACGTTCAAAGCAAATGGCCGGCTTACATAACGCTTGCCTTTCTAATGAAGTGGAAGGTTACATTTGGCCAAGTGTCTATCTATAGTCTCGTGAATGCTACTACAGCTGGTTCGGATGCAATAGTTGGTTGGGATGCAATAGTAGCCACTGGTTAGGTGGAACTTGAATGGATGTGCAAATTAAAGAGAGCGGGCGAAATTTTCCATGAAGCAACCATGGAAGAAAAAGATTGAACACCATGAGACCCTCGTCTAAATTTTCCGAAAAGCTAGATCATACCATTTCGGTCCCTTGCTTCTCGTGGGCCCCATTTCCAACAGCGTAGTTGCTTTTCTTGCAACTCGACCAAAAGTCTATCCCCTTTTGTAGAAATTATCGTTTGGCATTCTACAGAATGAGAAACCCACTGGCAGAATTCTTTCCACCAGGGACGGACTTCGTCAACTATCAAGCATTTATCCACCTACAGGAGTCACCAGCCATTTCAACGATCCATCAATCTTGAGAAGTCTGACTTTCGCACTCAGCATCATCTGGACCTTGATAGCAGCTACATTCGCCGCTGTACGGCTTTGTGTAAACGTTGGCAGACTTAGCTGGAGTGATGGTATATCTTCATCAAAATTCTGGTTGTAAATAGGGCAGATCATTAACATCAAGCTTCCAGGCTTCGTGGTGCTGGCTGTCCTTCTAAACATCGCAACAGCTACAACCATGTTGGATTGTAAGCAACCGTCCGCATTTTCTTTTACTGCTCTGTCAAGACAGAGCTTGAAACTGGCTGACAACGCTTCTTAGTCGTTAGATACTACCAGTAAGCAATCTATCGTCGGAATTGTTGGCAAAGTAGCTACTTAGACTCCGACAAAACTCATAGCCTATGGGTCCCGGAAGGTGGGGGGTGACAAGGCAGTATGGCAAGAGATTCTCCATATCCGCTGACCAGAATTAGGCACATATGGAACGCACCACTCTGTTGGATCGATGGAGCTGTTTATTAGGTAAGATGCCCCGTGGAACACTTGACTTACAAGAGCTCAATCGTTGAGCCTAGAGAAGCGTCGGTACTAATCAAATTCAAAATGCAATACATCTGGTAAATGCTGACCAGCTTCTCTTTGTACTTCGCCAAAACGGCAACACTCTTGTTTTTCTATCAACTCTTCACCGTTTCCCGCATAATCAAATGGGCGATCCGCTTCGGCCTTGCCTCCACACGCGTTCTCTACGCGACGAGTACTTGCTTCCTGAGCTACCACCAAGCACCTCACCCAGGCGAGACCTGGGATCACCTGGTCATCGACGGTTTCGAGAATATCACGATCTTCGCTTCCTACTGGGAAGCGGGCAAGGGAGCGGTCAACATTGTCTTGGATTTATTTATTTTTCATTCTTTCCTTGCCCATTATCTCCAAGCTCAAAATATCCATGAGGAGGAAGATGCAACTCATGGCGGGTTTCTTTGTGGCTTTGTTGTGAGTAACATGTGGTGTCACCCTCGAGTCCGAGCAGTACAAATGATGAATATTAGGGTGGCGTTGTGGCTAGCATAGTATCCGAGGTCTACAGCGTTCGGTCAATCTATGGCAGTGACAAGACATATCACGCAGGAGTCTTGATGAATTGCAAGTAAGTACTTCACTCACATGTCTTTCCACTCACCGCATCCTATTCCAGTCAACTGCTTATGCGAAACTACATAGATTGGTCGTAATGATCGAAATGAATGTTGCCGCGATGGGTGCCTCGATGCCTGGTTTCGCCAGCTTCATACGCCTGCACGTCTCCGACTACAATCTCAATACCTCTTTGCGGTTCCTGATTGGCGTCACGAATCGTGTTGGCTCGCACGAGGCTGGCTAAAAAGTTGCCTTCGACCCGAACGCGCCGCGCACAGGTCGGGAGAACCTCCGCACAAAAGGAAGCCAAGGCCAGAAGAATCCATACTAGGAGCTCAACGATTCATGGGCAATGAATACCAGAGCAGTTGTGGAGGCGGAGACTGGGGGCTCCGAAGTGATGGCTCACGGTTCCCGGGGCGTAACCGTTTTCAGGACTATTTGATGTCTCATGCCTCATCGGAAACGCAAAATGGACTCGTTTACCCGGCCGTTTCTGTTGGCCGCTGAATCTACCCTGACTCGGGTCTAAATACTGAGGACTGGCGCTGGATTCTCGAGCTTCGATTTTATACGTGCGGAAGACGTTCGTTGTAGTCTGAAATGTGCTGCCGACCTACGTTCTCTAAATGGTAGCAAGGGTGCCCCGAAAAAGGGAGCAGATCAGCGCAAGGAGGAACTCCGAGAACCGCGTCTCGATCTTGCATTCACGGAATGCTTGGAGTACCCGAGACTTCATCGCACGATACTGAAACGGAACAGGTGTACATCGGTACCTACTAAGTTGGTAGTTGACGCGTGGGCGAAGGTGGCCATGTCGCGGCGAATTCCGGTGATGGCGCCTCAGTGTCTTTGATCCGCTGATAATTCGTGCTTGAAGAAATGCGACGGAATACACACACATTGAAGGGACGTCGGGTTCGTCTTTCATGCAGGTTCTGATGGCCTCTGTGTAGTCCAGCATAGTAGAATTAAATATACGGTATGAGTATCAAACCAGTCCATTAATACGCAAAATGTGATAAAAATGCATTAGGCGAGTTGGGCATGACCAAGGAATGCTTTGGCTTCCTCACACCATGTCTGCAGAGAAGTTCAAAGCGTCGGATATTCGAATAACAGAATTTCTGCATTCTCAGAGCATGTAACGAAGTTTGTGAGCGATACCGATCGTACCAGTCGCCCCGTATCAATGCGCGGAACCACGCCACAGGGTGGGCCTGGACCGTGCCGGTGGCCTCCGCACTCGGCGCCGGGCCGTCCTCACGGCGCCTATCAAGCCTTCATTGACTTGGCTCCCAAACTCTAGCACTTTTCTACGTCACTTTACCTCGAAGGATTGTTTTGCTCGGAGTTTGCCTGTTCACGAGCGACTGGAGAACATCGTTGTTCCCTTTTGTGGCACTTGCGGATCTTTCTGTCACGCCAAGCAGGCGCTAGCTACCGCCCTTTTCATCTCCAAGCATCATCTCCCCAGTCCAGTCTCACGATGCCACGGATTGTAGTAATTGGGTGAGTTTGCCCTATGCTTGATCCACTGTCGAAAGACATACTAATCGCAGGACAGAGCCGGGGTGGTTGGCCTTACGACGGCTCTGCTGCTAGCCAAGGACAAGAACAATGTGGTGACGGTGGCTGCCAAGCACATGCCTGGCGACTACGACATCCAGTACACATCACCATGGGCCGGGGCGAACTATCTACCGTAAGTTGCTGGAAAACAAAGCCATGAAGTTTCGCGACTGACTCTGTTGCCAGCATGTCCAGCCAGGAGAACAGCCGGTGGGAAAGGAGGACGTGGCCAGAACTGAGGAGATTAGCGGTCGAGGTCCCTGAGGCTGGTATTCACCTACAAAGTAAGCACACTGGGCACTTTTCTGCAGGAGACTTTGCTGATGAAGCCTAAAGAGGCACTCGTGTACCGAAACGCTAGAGAATTAGAGGTGAGTGAGATTCAACCTCGAGCATACGTGGTTCATCACACTGACCACTTCTTCAGCCAAATGGCCCGGCTGGTAAACCTGGCCTGAGCGAGTCGCTCTTCGACGAGAACCCATGGTATAGCACCTTTTTCTCCGACTACCGCAAGGTGCCCACAAAAGAGCTGCCAACCGGCATCGCCTACGGCCACGAATTTGGCTCCGTCTGTATCAACACCGCTCTCTACCTCCCGTACCTTGTCGGACAGTGTCGAGCACTCGGCGTTGAATTCAAGCGCGCCTCTCTCGATCACATCTCGGACGCCGCAAATTTGCATCATGTCGGCAAGGCTGACATCATTGTCAACGCCACGGGCCTGATGGCGTGCAAGCTGGGCGGCGTGATGGACACCAAAGTGATGCCCGCGCGAGGGCAGGTCGTCGTGGTGAGGAATGTTAGTCCTGCGATGTTTTGCATCTCCAGCTGTGATGACGGGCCAGAAGAGCTGGTTTATACGATGACGCGGGCAGCTGGTGGTGGCACGATCCTGGGCGGGACGTATGCGAAGGGAAATTGGGACGCGAATCCCGACCCGAATATCGCCAATCGGATCATGGAGCGAGTCGTCAAGGCATTTCCAGAGATCAGCGGCGGGAAAGGTGTTGCGGGACTGGATGTTATCCGCCATGGCGTTGGGCTGCGTCCGTATCGAGAGGGGGGCGTGAGATTGGAAAAGGAAAAGATCGATGGGACTTGGGTTGTTCATAATTATGGTCATGCTGGATGGGGATATCAGGGATCATATGGTACTGCGGAAAGAGTTGTGGAGCTGGTGGACGAGATTCAGGGCAAGACTAGTACTCATAGCAAGGAGCGAAGCAAGCTATAGTCATGACACAATAGCCAGACCATGTATCAAGCTTTAGCTTATCAATTTAGAGTGTACAAGAAATGTCAGTGAGCAGACAGTGTCAAGTGAGAATATAAAGTACCCGCCAAGCATACAGACGAGTATCAACGGAGAAGCCGACAGAAATGAGCTTCTAAGCTTGTGGTCGTATTTCGATTTTTCATGTGGGAGGAAGCAGGGCCGGGTGCAAATGGTATTACCTTGCCGTCTCATCCTGCAGATTTCTTATCAGCGAAATTCTCACCGTATGCTCAGTGGGATTACTACCGAGTGACGAGCCGTTCAGTGATTGGAAACAAATGTTCGACATTGCCTGCGACCACTTGGTGAATTTATGCTATCAAGAATCTGGAATCGACTATGGAAAACAATTAGAACCCTTCTACAAGACGCGAGCTTGCATAGAACTCTGCAAAGTTCGACCTTGGACTAAGCCACCGTGAAGTAAAGGCTCAAGGGTCAACAATACCATGCCACGGATTCGGAGGATTCGAGGTTCTGCCCGCTAAAATTAAGATTTGTGGCTTCCAGTGCAATGCAATTCGACCCGAGGTTTCATGTGAGTGAAGTCATCATCAGACCTAGAGACAGAGTAGTCTTTCCGGCCGAAGGCTAGCATGCTGTGTTCATCGTATGCGCGTCCGACTGTTCGAGGCTTACTTCTCAGGATAATATGCGAGACGGTTGACGCAGTTGGAGCAAGGTACTTGGCATCTCAATTCTTGGATGTACCCTTCGCAGTCTGCTAGGGTTTAAGTGTTACATCTGGGAAATGCGAAGCCGACGAATAGGTGGCCAGATTCAATATTCCAGAATGGTGCAGTTGTCATGTTTGCGATATGTCCGAGAAAAAGCGTTCCCCCACTCGAACGCCCCAATTTCATGTAGCTTTGAATCAGCCGGACAAGATCTAAAATAGCTTGCAGCAATCTAGAGACAGCCATTAGCAATACGACGCTAATTACACTGCAGCAGCGGTAGAGCTGCATGATCGCCAGCCGAGTGCGATAGTCTCCATGTTCGTGGTTGGCCGTGCGCCTCCCAGTCAGCATGCTTTGCAGCAAGAAATACCGCTTCCTTCTACCGGACTTGACAATCAATAATGTGTAGATATCTCCAAGCTCATAATGGCGTGAAAAGCCGAGCCATCAGTAAACTTCCTCTCCCGAATACTCACCCACGCGAAGTCTTCATGCCACATTATGACGCTCATTGCGGTATCACTACTCATAGCCGTCCTCCTCATCGTATACAGGTTCATAGTTCACCCAGTATTCATCTCGCCACTCGCAGCCATTCCAGCCGCACGATGGCACGCACGCATCTCTCCGCTCTGGATCCTCTACATCCGCTGGGCCAACATCGAGAATCGCACCGTGCACGCGCTGCACCAGAGATATGGACCAATTGTCCTAATAGGACCCAAAGATCTCAGCGTCAATTGCTACGAGGGCGGTCTGAAGACAATCTATACCGGTGGCTTTCCGAAGACGGAGTTTTATGCTGCGCGCTTCAAGAACTACGGGTCAGTACTTCATCCTGAGAAGTATCGACAATCGCAGTATCGATATTGATGAACATGAACTCCGCAGACATGACCCCATGTTCACCATGACCGACAACAAGGCGCATGGCCAGAGGAAGCGCCTGATGACCAACGTCTACTCGAAGTCAGTGGTGCTGGCGTCGCCAGCCATACGACTTACGTCGCGTTCAGTGCTGCTGCATCGTCTACTGCCCATCGTCCAGCAGAGCGCAGACTCTGAGAACCCCATTGAGGTTCTTAAACTGAATGCAAGTCATACCACCCACAGTTCCAATGACTTCTGACCTGTACGTGCTGAATTCAAGCTGGGTCGTGCAGTTCGCCTACGGAATGGACTCATTCATGGCCTTCCAATATGGTCTCACCCTCGGCAGCAACATGCTCCAAAACACCGCGGAGCGCGACTGGTACCTCACGCACTTTTTCAGTCGCCGCCCATACTTGTTCTGGCAAAGCGAGATCCCCGCCCTCAGCAAATTCCTCAGCAAGGTCGGCATCCACGTGGTGCCCAAGCGATGCGACGAGTCGGCCGAAGCTCTTGAGGCCTGGAACCTGGCCAAGTGCGACGCCGCCGAACGGCTCCTGGCCGGAAACTCGCCACCTGATGAAGACTCGGGATACTGGCCCACTTTGTTCGCTACAGTGTCCCAAAAGTTCCGTGAACAGGATGCTAAAGCCGGGCATGTGGTTCACAGCGACAAGCAGCAAGCGTATCCCCGCCGTCTCGAGATTGCCAGCGATATGTTCGACAACAACGCCGCCGCGATCGAGACGAGCGGGTATACTCTCACGTGGCTACACTACGAGATGGCGCGGCGACCGACGCTGCAGGCGCGTCTCCGAGAGGAACTCGTGACGGGATTGCAGCCGTCTCTCCGAGCCGCAGAGACTCAAAGGCTGGGCGAGACTTTCATTGACTTCAGGGCCCTTGACAGCCTGCCCCTTCTCGATGCGATCCTACAAGAGACGCTGCGCCTATGGCCCAGCGTCCCCGGAGGCCAGCCCAGAGTGACGCCTGGCGCATGCACTCTCGCTGGACACGCGGGTATCCCGGCAGGCGTGCGAGTGCAGGCAGCGGCGCATACGCTGCACCGTGAGGCCTGTGTGTTTCCGGAGCCGGAGGAGTGGCGGCCGAAGCGGTGGATGGAGGCGAGTACGGCCGAGCTAATAGAGATGCGGCGGTGGTTCTGGGCGTGGGGCAGTGGCGGGAGAATGTGTATAGGAAGCCATTTCGCGACGCATAGTAAGTCTCGCCTCATTTAGATCGTGTCTTGCCATGAGGTCCCGGTGTCACGATGATACTGACGATGCGTGTGTAGCGATGAAACTGTCCATCGCAGCCATTTACTCGAATTACACGACGAGTATCTATTGTGCCGAGGGGATCGAGCAAGAGGAGGGCTTCATAGGAGGTCTGAAAGGTGGTGGTCTGTGGTTGAATTTCAAGACTGTGGAATAGCATTGACTCTCTTTCTGCTCCTCACCATATTTGGTAGCACAGTAAAGTCAACTCGATGTGCGTTGTGATGAATCCTAGCTGCAGGGAGCGCTGACGGCAGCATGCACAACTGATCTACTAATAGATCATGAACGCTGACCAGGAGGGGAACTGTACAAGCGGGGATAGTATTGATGTTTCGGCTGAGTAACTCAATTGACAAATGCCACTAAGAAGACGGGGTACTTCTATTTCCGGAGTGCATTTAATGCGTCTGCCCACTATAATCTGCAGCTCTGACTTCAGAAGACTGCCGATGAGCGGGGTGGCTGTCTTCTCGGACCGGGACTACCGGACCTCCGTATTGGCGATCGTAGCAATCCTAAGTAGTAACCTGCTGGCCCAGACTTGACCGAAAGCGAATCAATTCGGTCGCAAGGCGAAAATGACGGAAGCGAGGCCCTTACGCGTGCTCATAGCTGGAGGTGGGATAGGTGGACTATCTGCAGCGGTTGCACTCCGGCTCCAAGGACATGAGGTCGAGGTTCGATGCTGCTCATAATTCACTGTTCTCGAGAATCATCTTCATGACTGACGCACTTCCACAGGTCTTCGAAAAGTCAAGGCTGAATACCGAGCTCGGCAACGCAGTGTACTGCGCACCGAATTGCACTGCCGCCCTCAGTCATCTAGGTGTTCATCCAGGAGACATTGGTGGCGTCTTTTACAATGGGGTATGATTCTGCTCTCAAAATTGGAACCTCCACAAAGCCTGACAAGTAGTGACAAGTTCGACTTCTTCGATGCCGAAGGCAATTTAGGACAGACGATGAGGTTAAGCAAGGAGGACAGAACGAAATGGGTGGCCGTATGTGCAGCCCTTTCCTAGTCCAAAGCGAAGCTTTGCACTCACAGCTCCCCGCACAGGAATGGTGCCTCATCGCCCGCGTGAATTTGCACAACGCCCTCAAGCACCAGGCCACAAGCGCCAACGGCGAAGGACCGCCGGTCAAAATCCACACCGCATGCTCTGTGATCAGCTTGAACTGCAAGACAGCCACGATCACCACCGCGGACGGCAACGTTGTCAGCGGCGACCTTGTTGTAGGCGCCGATGGCATCCATTCTCAGACTCGTGCGAGCGTCCTTGGTCGCGAAGTCCCGCTTGTCGATACTGGCACGTGCTGCTACCGACTCCTCATATCTGTTGCGGACTTGCTCGCAGACGCAGAGACGGCCATCTTTGTGGACAAGCCTGGGATTTTTGTGCAGATCACTGGTGAGGATAGGAGGGTTTGCATGTATCCGTACTCCTCGGGGAAGGCGATGAATGCTGTGGTGTTCGTACCGAGGGAGGAAGTTGGGGAGATCAAAAAGGGTGATGCGACCAGTCCTCATCCAGAACGCTGAAGGTGACCGACTACTTGGGCTGACATTGGTCTCTTCGTTTTTAGGCGTCACCGGCTATGACCAAAGCGCCAACAAGAAGCAGCTCATGAATCATTTCCGAAGTTTCGCCCCCTCGGTCCAACGCCTGCTGGACAAGACGCCAGAGGATGCAGTCAAGCTATGGACCCTCTGCGACATGGAGCTTCAGCCGAGCCTGATCAAGGACAACGGCGTTCTCATCGGCGACGCGGCACATCCGTTCCTACCTCGTGAGTTCCGCAGTCCAGCTTTCAGCCGCAGTAGCAGGTTGCTCATCAAGTTGTCCTTCAGACATGGGCCAAGGAGCCGCTCAAGCGATCGAGGACGGCTGTGCACTGGGCGTGGTGATGCCACTCGGCACCACGGCCGAGGAGGTTCCAAAGCGTCTGGAACTCTGGCAGAGGTCGAGAAAGGAAAGAGCCCACAAAATCATCGAGTTCACGAGACACCGGGCGCGCGAGGCAAGTGGAGCTCAAGGACCTCCCCAAACCCGTGAGTCTTGATCTGCCCATTCGTTGTTGTGGACTAGTCAGAGGACTGACTTGACACCTACGCGCTCGCAGCCGAGGAGTTCAATGCCGCGATGAGATACTGCATATCCCACGACGCCTGGAAGCACGCGGAGGAGCGATTAGAAGACTGGAAGCGCGATCGGACATGACCGTAGGAGCTGGTCGTTGTGAGGCTGCTGACATAAGCGACCCACTGCCATCAATTTGCCCCGCAGCGAAGCCGGACAATTCGGCAACCCCGCGATGACAGGCCCAACAAACCGGAGGCGCATTGGCAAAGAGGGACGCCGCCACACTGCACACTGCAGCCACCGCGCGTGGCAAGATCGTAGATAGCCTTATGCCGCCCTTCATGACGAGCACACAAGCCCGAAGTCCGGGACCAATGCATTCATTGTATGTGATGTTCAAAAGCTGTTTCAATTCAGGGTATTTCTAGGCGCTACCACATATTTACTCCTTTTTCTCCTCCTCAGCAGCAGCGGCCTCGCCGCTCGCGGGGTTGTGCTTCTTGATCAGAGCCTCGATCTTGGGGGGCGCGGCGCTGACGAACTCGTCGGCGGCGGTCGCGTTGCCGTCCTTAAAGATGTGGAACGTCGGCATGGCCTTGACGTTGTGCTCGGCCGCCAGCTCGGGGTTGTCGTCGACGTCGATCTTGACGAAGTGGATCTCGGGGTACTCGTTGCTCCACCTGCGCGGTATTTTGTGTTAGAAGAAAGACGCAAGCTGTGTTGGGTGGGTGGTTTTTGGGGGGATTGAAAACGTACTGGGCGATCTTGGGGGCAACCATCTTGCAGGGCCCGCACCATGTCGCGTACCAGTCGACGAAGACGACCTTGTGCTTGGCCAGCGTCTCCTTGAAGTCGGCGGCGCTGCAAACGTGTTAGCGCATCCGCGCCGGCGACGCTCATTGCATGCGAAAGCCGCAACTCACTCTTTGATGTTGTGGACAGTCATCTTGGGCAACGAGGCGTGGAAAGATCTCGCAAAAGTGATTCTGGTTGCGATAGCAAGAGGCAGGGACGAGCGAATTGCAGTCGTGAGAGCCGGGCGGAGGAGTTGTCTGACGGATGACATTGACAAGCGATGTTGAAGTAGGTGGTGGTGGTGGAGGGCGGGATGGGTTCGGAGTTTTATACAAGCAACAATTGATGACCGCGTCTCGGCACCTTGCTGACATAGGTCAATTACTACAGTAGCCCCCAAAAGTACGCCTTGCTTGTACTGTGGTACCCGTGGACCTATCTGCAAGGAATCTGTTGCGAGTCACTGTCTCTATGAGGTAAGCAGCCTGATTTGTCAAGCGCTGAGGTTGTGCTTGGAACAGGAAAATGACGCAAACCCCGGCTGGGCTTGGATTACGGAACACTCTTCCACAAATGCATTAGTAGAGCAGCACGAGAACATTGAATATTGCGAAAGCACATGTGTCAGTATTTTGGAAGACTCTAGACGGATTGCACTGCATTACAGCCTTTTCTGGACATGTGGCGACAGGATGCGGCCAGCAACGGAGAGCAGATGCTGTCAAAGTTGTTGCTTCCCCCATAACACTTGATAGTTCCACGGACATGAATGAAATGTGCAACACACCTATGTTTCTGAGGTTGGGATGCTTCATGCAGGCAAACCTTAAAAGGCACCGGTCTCAAGAGGATTGTCCACGCACGAATACATAGAAGACTGCATGATATGCGTCCGCAGAAGTTACTGAGCGTGCAATCGACAACCACACTCAATACCAGCCATGGAGGCCCTTCCAAACACCTCACCGAACCTTATTGCACACACACCGTGGCGGTCGCACCCGTGCTGTCGAAGATGAGACCCCGTTGCACCAGCGCAACACCGGCCCACGGCAGGAAACCAGAACAACGTCTCACACCCCCGATGGTCTTTTACGAGAAGGGCCACGACGTGGTCCGGCCATGTGGAAGGCAACACCGCGTGGAAGATGGCTCAACCCGGCACCTAGCCGTATAAGAGTGAGACATGCAGATGGTGCGCCGCGGGCGTTGCCTTGAGCAGGAGACTTGCTCTCGTCGCACTGGGTTGGTCATCGTCTTGAGAAGTCGACACAGGTGCGAATCAATTTTCTTGATGCCCAGATCAAAATGGTGGTGTAGTCATTAAGGGAGCGTTGTATTTGAGCGTGAAAGTGCCCGCCATCCAGGCAAGAGCATATGCCCAACAGTCTATGTACATGTTACATGCCTTTACATGTGAAGTGAAAACTCGACGTGCGCGCTCATTCTACGAAGCAGCTCGTCCCAAACGCCACATGTAAGTACCACATGATATTTTATCCACTGTTTCCCCCACTTCCCGATTTCCCTTCCCTCGTTCATGGGAAAACAAAACCAAACGCGTCAAGGGTATCCTATATGTGAAAGAAACGTCATGTGAAGGAATCAAACAAGTCAACAGACATATCAGCTGTGTCCAGCCTGATCCTCCCAATATGTATTAGGACTTATGATTCGAAAAAGAGTGGTAGAGGTAATCCACATGACCAGCAGTGCATAGGTAAGGTTAGTGAGAGACCAGTGACGACGACCGTGAAGATGACCATGTTCGCGAGATGCCAAGTTGTTTTGTTTGCGTTTTTGGTGTTTGTAACAAAGTAGGAGAGGTCGAAAGAGCGAATAAAGGTCGGTGCTGACAATGGTAAGGAAAAGTCGTCGAGACTGGTGGTTTGGTGGAACAGTCAAGGAAATGGTAAGGAACGTCGTAGGCATCTCGCTCTCATCGGTCAAACTTGGTCAGTTTCGTTTCTGCTGGTCTCTCCTTTTTCTCCCTATACGTGCTGTCATGAAAGATTAGTCGACAGCGGCCTCGGTTCCACTGTAGCCCGCGGAGCGATGGCCATTAACTTGACGCTCCCTTTGGAGTGCCTATAGGCATTGTTCGCTCGAAACCCAGTATTTTCCTTGTCCTCATCGTCCGCGACCAGGTGTGGCTCAATGTCACCCTGTTGACTATCATGGCCGTCTTCCGAAAATGCGTTGAGCAAACCCTCGTGGCTTTTGATGAAGCCTGCGTGTGGTTCCACAACATTCGGAGTTCTACCCCCAACGACACCCCAGCGAGCATCATCGGAGGCGTCATACATGGTGCGGGCATGACCTGCGGGCGACCCTGAATTGCCTTCATGGTCGGATTCAGGACGATAGTCCGCATCGGCAAAATAAGAACCATCGTCTTCGACGATGTCTTCCGTTGGGAGGTCGGGGTCATGATGGGACTCGAATGAAGTGACGGAGGCGTGTCGTGGGCGTTGATATCGAGGCGGCGTCAGGGGGCTTCGGTTCGCGCGCTGGACCGAACTCTTTTTGCCGAACCAGCTGCCTTCGGAGTCTACTGATCCCAACGCAACGGTAGCAGGTTCAGGAGATGGGTCGAGGCTTGTCGGCACGCTGGCTGGTACTCTTCCGGTGGTCTCTTCAGGGGACATTGGCGTGTCTCTACGCTTGGGGATCGAGTCGTCGAGGACCATCTCCGTGTCAGGATCTGGTGAGTCCTGCTCCGTGATTGCTGAGGGCACTTGTTGTAGATCAGGAGAGCCTTCTCTGGATAGAGGAGGCGACAATGGTAACTCTGGGAGATCTTCGCGGAATCGAGAAAGAGTCCTCTTAGGCACATTGCTGCTTAGCTTGCGAGAGAGAGCGGCCGGAATTGGGGCAAATTGCGGCGGACTGTGGGCTGCCATGGAGTCTCGGGAAGTGTTTGAGAATGAAGATGGCCCAGACTTGCGCTTCCGAGAGGTCCATCGGAACAGGTTGCTCCAAGACCTTCTGAGTCTCTTGATGCTGCCTTCAGACTTCTTCGACGCATCGGAGGTAGCAGGATTCGGTGCCTCTGTTGATGGTTGTGGTGGTGGCGGCGACCTGGAGCGTGATGATCGTGGCATGAGTATGATCTTCTTCCTCGGGCTTCGTGTGCGTGGCACTGGTAGCTCTTCATGTGCTGAAATCATGGACGCGCCGTCCAGGGGTATGCTGTCTGTCCTGTGGAAGTGCTCAAGCGGACCCTGGGCGGCATGCTCGGCAGCCTCGTCATCATCGTCCATTTCTTCTGCAGCTCGCTTGCCAAGCTGCTTAGGTGACCCATGAGGTGTCGAAGATTGTGAGGATCTCGGGGACGCCCTGGGAGTGGATGAGGTCACGACCGCGGACTCAGGCCCGATGCCCAAGCCGACCGACTCCCTTCCTAATACGCCGCGTTCCATGTTCGGTGGTGAGTGTCGGCCTTCTCGTTGGGCTATCTTGTCCTTTTCGGCACGCCTTGCGAGCCGTCTCTCGAGTCGTTGCCGGTCTTGTTCTTCCTTCTTGAGCCTCCTGCGACTATCGCGTTCCATCAACTCCCGGAGATCACTGGCGGTAAGGTCGTCAGCGAGATCGTCGATGCGTTTGTGAGCCTTGAGGGTAGCGTCAGGAATTGACCCTTTGGTCGACAGCTTGTGCTGAACTGAAACATGTCGATTGGCTCGCTCGGGTGGAGGACTGTATCGTCGAGGATGTACTGTGTACCGCAAGGTCGGGCGAGGAGCCAGCGCTTCGAGAGCCGAGACCTTGAAAGACACCTGCTCCGAGTCCGAGGACAGCGACGAGTGAATACTCCCAGGCAGCGGTAATGATGTGTCCGAGTCCGGTTGCTCCCTCTCAAATGATCGTCGAAAGCCTAAGCCAAGTCCAGTCACCACCCTTCGGGTGTCTCTCTTCATTGGTCTTCCAGACTGCCACGGCTCAGCGGCCGGTCGGGACGGCTCGAAACTGCTCATGGCCCTAACCTCTGCTTCACGAGCATGGTCGGCCTTCCTCCGCTTACTGGATTTCTTGTGCGCCATGTGCTCAGCATTGCGCTTGTTGTGTAGTGTTGGCATCCTGGAGAAATAATCGTTCTGAAAGAAGGGATGGGTAGCATTGGAGGGACCGAACTCTCTTGTATAAGAGTGAGCATGGGCGTCGGCAGGACCCTGGGCAACGGCCCCTGATCTTCTTTGGCGAGTGGTTCTCCGACGCTCGATTGCAAGGGCATCCTCAGCACCC
Organism: Plenodomus libanotidis; assembly: GCA_022609195.1. Classification (NCBI taxonomy): domain Eukaryota; kingdom Fungi; phylum Ascomycota; class Dothideomycetes; order Pleosporales; family Leptosphaeriaceae; genus Plenodomus; species Plenodomus libanotidis. Next base: position 246,568 of record JAGKQA010000044.1, read on the forward strand.
TTCTCGAAGCTGTAGCTTCGCTCTCGGCGGTGTAACTTGTTTGGTTGCCTCTTCATTGGCGACGTGGATGGAGTGTGAGGGGCGGGTTCCGTTTTCCTTCTGCGCGCACGCGCCTGTTCGTCGGGGGTGTCCCGGACAGTGGAGTCAGGGTCAGCCTGCACGTCGCTACGGGGTCTCTTCCTGCGGCTCTTCCGGCGGAAGGGCCAGACTGCCATGATGCGGTGTTTTCTGGACAGCTACCCCGACGGGCTGTGCTGAGAAGCACGTGTGTGAAACCAGAAGCTTGTCACTCAAGATAGATGAGAGTGCTGCGACAAGTGAGAAAAGAGTTGCGAAAAGCTGGACGGCGTGAGCGAAGTCATTCTCATGGTGGTATTAGAGTTGTCAATGCCAGATGTCGTTCATTTACTGGCAGTGGATCCCGGCAAAGTTGGTTGATGCAGATGGTCCAGGGTCAAACTGTATAAAGGTCGCAATAGAATCCTCGGTCAGAGCTATCGAGTGGAATATGCTAGTGATTCCCAGGAGAGTCAATGCTTTTGAGTCGTGCGTTGACGGATAGCTGTGTAAAGTCGCAAGACAGCAAGCGAGGAGAAGAGTTTATGAAGCAGCTCAAGAGGCGACAGAGGCTGTTTCAAGACAAAAAGCGAGCGGCAGGGTACATAGTACAATATGTTGTCGCTGTTGCTGATGCTGTCGTGGTCAATGATGGTGTGAGGCAAGAAGCTGGCAGATGAGATACGACGTGTGGGAACTGGCCAATGCAGGTACAACGAGATGTCTTGACTTTATCTCGTGATAAATTGGGTATCCGGCGTTGTGTGACGTGCAACGCGCGCTGCTGCTGCCGATGCTGTGGTGCGGCTGTCACCCTGCTCGCTCGGTAGTGCGATGGGATGGAATGAGACGGCACGAGGGCGTTACAATCTAGCTGACAGAAGAAAGCAAGCCGCGGCCTGTCTGCCTGATTCGGACGGATAATTGGAAGAATGCAGAGAATAGGATCACGCGTAGAAACCTTGAGGCGAGGGTGGGTTGAAAAAGAAAGATATGATGTACTGGTAGCAAGCAGGTCGGGTGACAGTGGCTAAGACGAGGAAAGCTGTGGCAAGATGACAGGCCACTCCTGGCAGAGGGGGATTATGGCATATAAATATATCCCTCCAGCCCGAGGCTCTACAAAATCATAAAACCATAGGGAGGTTGCACACCAATTCGCATTGTAACCCAGTACCTGTGCCTGACTCTTGTTCAAAGTTCTACGTAGTGCTCCTAGCTGTGCCTAGCCTAGCCCGAGAGCTGTGGCTTTTGCCGTGATATCACTCACTCACTGCCACTGCCATCTAAATGTCAATGTTCATCACTCGGCTTCTATGTCTCCACTTTGAGCAGGGCTGCCCCCAAGCCCAAGTCTCGTCCCGCAAAGCAAGGGCAGCAGAATGGCCTGTGTGGAGTGTGCGACACGCAGCTTCCCAGTATTTGCCTGCCCCATAAAAATGTCAGGCACTTGTGATTGATCACCTGAAGGGATGAGAGCAGGGGCTGTGGCTAGGATCGCGGGATGGCAGGAATCTCTTCGACTGCAGAAATCAGCAATTTCTGTGGATCTAAAGAGGACTTTGCGAATCAGACCCACCTTCCTGCATACAGCAAAATCCTCACCAGATTTCGACTCTCCATATTACGTGACAAGTACTGCGAAAAGCACAGGCCACGTTTTTACCTCGTTTCTGCATGCCAAGAGCGAAATGGTTGGCCTTGAAGCCTCCCGGAGCACTCCACGCAGACGGTCCACAGAAATTGCTGATTTCTGCGGTCGAAGAGATGGCATCGCAAAGCAATGACCATGAGCAGGGGGTCTCCGGAGAAAAAGAGATCCTTATCCACTCTTCAACCTTGGAATTCTCTAGCGAAGCCGAGCAGTTGTCCCTTCCTTCCTTCTGCTGTTTATCATTCTACGGTCTCCCAGTCCTGAGGGTGCAGACTACAATGCCAAACACCCCGTGGACAAGGACCAGTGCATCGCCGGCACCAGCAGTAAGGGAGATAAGAACCTCAAACGGAAAGCCCATGCGGCCGACCCCCAGTTTGACTTACGAGGTTGCTAAGAATACCCCAACGCCACCCGTGGTATGCCTGGAGAGCTTGCTTATGTCAGCCCCGCCTGTCCCAACATCTCGGCCAGACCAGGCCCAGACGGATGATCAGCAACCTTTTGAGGTACACCTCCGCGCACGATGCTCCCGTTTCCTGTTGGAAACAATACCAGAAACCGGGTCACTTTGGCGGCTGCGACATTGATGTCATCTCTTTCGTACCCCGGTCAGATTGCGCAGGTTGCAGCCCAAACGCTCGCCTTTTCACCACCGACTGCACCAGCAATAGTTTTACGAAAGCTTGCCAGATACTCAGCTCTTGGCTGTTTGAAAGTTTAGCGCTCGCAGCGCGATCATCTCTTGTCTTCACTAGCCGGTATCTGTCAGAAACGTTTTTCGCTCGGCAATCGAAGTGGGCACTGTGGATCAGAACATGCACCCAAAAACACGTTTGCGTCTGTGACGGGGTCCTGCACTGGAAAATGCAGGTGGAGTCCTCGTGCCTGACGACGTCAAGCCACCACGTACAAGCTGCATTGCATGAGCATATACATGTCTGCCACTTTGGCATTGCAGATATGGACGCAGACCCCCGACATTGTGCCACTAGCTGGCTACCGTTGGCTATCGTTGGCTACCGCTGGCCAATTCCATTCACCGCCACTGAGGGTGCGAATAGACTTGAACCGTGTCCTCACGGCGCCTTGTTAGATCGCGTTCCAAGACCGCGCGCACAGAACAGACGGTAAACCTTCCATCGTTGATAGGGTCCATGCGGGCGGCGGACTATATTAGCACTCCCGCCTACCTAGGTAGTATGGGCCCAACCAGTCCGCCAGGGTCGCCCAGCCGTTGTGCGCGACCTCAGCCACAGGGCGTCATCAGGAAAGAGGCGTAATAAGCTAATAGTCAAAGCACGCTTGAGGAATTGGCATTCGAGTCTTCCCATGCATTTCGTGGTCCACCACTGGACTGACAGATGTGGACGCCATGTGCCACTCGTAATCGACATCGGTTGGTCAAACCACAAGCGGTCCTTGCACAATTGCTGAAGTCTATTCCATTGGACGACTCTACTGTGGTAGACAATGGCGTTGAAATTACTCCTCCCTACTGTGCTGTCATTCGTGAGAGGAGCAATACGAGCATTTTACATTTGACTTCCTTACGACGAACTCAATCGTCACTTTATCACACAAGGAATCCATGAATTCACTGTGTCCCTGTTGCGATGCTGTCACAGTGGTCGTCCCGAAGGTCTGGACCACTGATGTGCGCATCTCATCTTGATGACCGACCACCGGCAGGCCAGATTACAGCCGCGTCCCAGCCTGAACACACCTGGCATCTGGTAAAGGATGACATCCTCCTGTTATGCAGCAATGCAGACTGCGACGCAAGATGCCATCGTACGGTGCATTAGATCCGTACCATACTTACTCGCATGGCTTACCTAGCTTTACCAATACTCTGATATGTCGGTCATGACGATGTGCTTTCCACAGCCTAGGCAAGACCCTGAACGCACGCACCGTTATGCCCTATGGAAACCCCCGCCCGCAGCCCTGAAAGGCTAGAATTTATCTTGCGTGGCAGGCAAGTCGGGTCAATGTGGGAGCTCCTCAAGCTTGCTGGCCCGACTGGCTTGCTGACATGCAGCTATGGCGACGATCTATCACTAGCGGATGGGCAGATCGGCTTTCGCAGCTTCGATCACGACGCACAAGTCGCCACTGATTCTCCACGTCAAACCACTGCCAATGAGTGACAGTCACTAGGCGGACAGGCGGCAGGGGGCGCGCTGATAATGGCACGAGGCTTGTTGAAAGCCACGGTACAGTAGGTCCAGAAGCGACTCAGACTACGATTCCTCGCCGTTGGAGGGGGATCGACGCTGTGGACCTGGGTTTGGTTTGTTCGACCGTTGGGCCTAGAATTTTGGAATTACAGTTTCAAAATCAGCAGCGCACATGCAGGAACGTTGCGATCGACATACGAAGCTCGGGTAAATTGTCAGAACATATTCGCTTTCCAAAGCCAGTTAATGGGATCCGACAAGGTTTAGTGTGTCCACTGCCAAGCGCGATGACCGAACAGACTTTCCGCAGGCTCGCAAGGGAATTCGAGGCTTTTGGAGCCGCGCCTGTGTTGTAGGCAATGATATCGTAGTAAGTGGATGATGAGCAGTTGGTATGCTCAGCAGACTTTGACATGAGGCATTTTCGAGAGAACAACAATCAGGCCATGTACTTTTGCATACTGTGCAGCCGCGAAGATCGCTTTTCTGCTGGGTCTTGAAGCACAGTAAAATATCTGGTTGCTTTGGAAGAGGGAGGGGGGGGGGTGGCATTTTCAATAGGAGCAGGGATCTTGCTCCTGCTGCCGTTGCTGTTCCAACACCCGGGAACGGCAGCTCCCGCGGCCTAAATTGATGGCACTGTTTTCTTCAAGCAAATGTCCCACAGTGAAAGCACATGCCGCGTGCCACATCCAACATCAATCCGTCGTGGCGAATACATCTCACACATAGCATCGAGCTTGGACCGCCCATCTCGTGTGCCATCATGGCCTACAATTCCAGAATGAGCATCATCCCGCCGGGACAGCAGCAGTCCCGGACCCAGCGCACCCAGCGCAGCAAGCGCGAGGAGACCAAAGCCGCAATGCGCCTACCAGACCACGAGATCGTCGGCTGCATCACTGATATCGGCATTCCTTTCACCGTCGGCGACCTGCAGAAGCCCAACGCGAACCAGGTGCAAAAGATCTTCGAATGGTTCGCCGAGCTGCTCCTCAACGCGACGCGCGAGACCGTCTCGCCCGCCATGCGCGCCGCCGCGCGCGACATCGGCGGCGATTTTGGCGACCAGCTGTTCCCGCCCGACAGTGCAGACCTGATGGGCTTCTACGTGTCGTTGCGCCGCCTGCTGCTCAAGTGCGGACTCGAGGACGACGAGTTTAGCTTCGCCGACCTGTACAAGCCCACGCACGCGCGCCTCGTCGACATCTTCAGCCACCTTATCAACTTTGTGCGCTTCCGCGAGAGCCAGACCAATACAATCGACGAGCACTTTAATCGCGGTGAGCAGGTCAAGGCGCGCATTCAGGAACTCTACGCGGAGAATGATAGCCTCGAGGCGCGACGCGACGAGATGCATGGGAACTTGAACCAGACGCAGGCGCTGGTGGCGGAGAAGACGAAGCGTAATGAGGCGCTGAAGAAGAAGCTGTTGGAGCTGAGGCGAAATCAAGAGCAGGTGGCCGCGAAGATGGAAGAGGCGAAGATCAAGAAGAACCAGTTGACGAAACAGCTGGAGGACAAGACCACACAGAGGATCGCAATCAGGACAGAAAGCTCGAAGCTGCGACCATACGTCCAACAAAGCGCCTCCGCCCTTCAAGCGTCTCTAACCGAGCTGTCCAATACCCTCGCCAACGACAAGACACACATCGACTCTCTCGAGCGCCGCGCACGCGTCTTGCAGACGTCAACCGACTCTTTTACGGTGGTGTCGACGGACGTAGTACACTGTATCAAGCTGCTGGAGGAAATCGGCACCGAGCTGCAGAAAGAAGAGGACGAGAACGCTCGTAAAGCGAAGCAGAAGGACGCCCTCCAGGAGCGCAAAGGGGAGGTGGTGGATGTTGAGCGGGCCGAATCGCTGCTCCAGCGACAGTTGGCTAAGTGGGTCGAGCGTACTGAGAAGCTTAGGGAGCAGGCGAATGCAAAGGCTCAAGAGGCAAATCGAAAGATGGAGGAGCTGGGCGATGTACATAAGAGATTGAAGCAGGAGCGCGGAGAGAAGGGAAATGATATTGAGAAGCGGAAAGTGAGGATTGAGCAAACGGAGAAGAAGGTAAGCCCAGCCAGTCCATATTTCTCTCCTGCAATTGTATTGCGTGTACTGAACAATGCCCACAGATGCAAGATCTCAAAGATGCCATCGAGAAGGAGGTTCATGACGCCCACGACGAGTACCTCAAGATGGAGGCACATATCAAGCTGTATGTTACGGAGATGGAGCAGGCAATTCCGACTGATGATTAGGCGGAGTTTGCTTTTGTGTACCAGGCTCATGGTTCAAGGCGTTACGGTGTTACGATACCATGACAGGAGTTCAGGACCGGTGGAGTTTGGATTCAATACTGGCGAGGCTGGGCGGCCACTATTGTCTACGGTCATTCAATGCACAATGACCCATAGCATTCATGGTTGACTTATCGCGCAAATTTATTTTTGCACAGTCTGGGTGGTCACGAAGTATTCTTTGCATTGTCTCTCGCCCATTCTCCGTCCCTATTTCGAAACCACCTCCCCAACACTCTGCCCACTGTCACCTTGCGCCCCGTCCACGCCGCATCGTCCAAGTCCCCGCCAGCTCTCACAACACTCGCACTCAACAGCGGCACATCCTCAGCCAGCACATCCTCCATATCATCCCTTCCTTCGCTTCCATCTCCATCCTCATTTCCTGCCCTTGCATCACTTCCAACACGCGGCGCATCCACCACTACCGCCCCAAAGCCACACCGCCGCGCGGCCTCCACCACGCCCGCAGCCGTAGCCCCAATCCCCTGCGCACTCCACTCGCTCGTGTCGCGATGCAAGCCCAGAAAACCGTACACCAGCAGCAGCGGCGGCGTGTGCTGCTTCCTGGCGCCGGTCTCGATCGGCGGCGGTGGAATCTTGGAGTTCGTCGGCGTGAAGACGGCTAGGTAGGCGCGCAGGTGTGAGACGGTGGGGATGAAGAGGATGCGGATGTGGCGCGCGATAGCGACTTGGTACAGGGGACCGGCGCGTAGGGATGACGCTGCGGTGGGTGGTTGGTGGTGAAGAGGGAGTGAAGACTTGACGTCCGTGATTAGGGAGGCGAGGAATTCGGCGCGTGGGGAGCATATGAGGAGGGTTGTGGGGTGGGATTCGTGCTGGATTATGTAGCTGAGTAGCTCGGAGGGGAGGGCTGGTGAGAGGATGAGTGGTGTTGGCAACATTTGTCTTGTTCTAGCTCCTTCAAAGGCTGGTTGGTATGATAAGGTATGATAGGTATGCTTTGTCGAGAAATTTGCAAAGTGGCAAGATTACACGCCAATAGAAGCACCTACCTACTAGGTAGGAGAATCGACCATCCGGGCTTATGCGGATCGCGGTAGACCGACACGGCGCTGAGGCGACGGGGCAGTGACGCCGGTCTCCGGGGGTCAAGGTGCCCCACATCGGCCATTGCGGGCCGCACCTGCCCAAAAGGTCCCGCCTAGCACGTCACCTTTCCAAGCACCGTATACACGATCTACTGTCCATTCCACCACCGCTCAGATCTTGGTCGACAGCGTCCTTGTACGCGAAGATGGAACCTCTGTCACGTATATCGACTCTGCTGGAGAAGGGTGAGCTTGATTCGCCCTCTGAAGTTTACCGTCAGTGAGACTGACAGCCCCGCGCAGCCCAGGAGCTCACCCTCGACGCTGCCTCCGCTGCCCGCAATTCCAGGCACAGCTCCAGGCCTCTGGACAAGACACAAATCAAGAGACTTCTCGACAGCCGCAATGAGCGTGAGGTGCTCGAGGGCCTGCGTAAGGTCATCACCGTACGGATCCGCCGTCCATCCCTCCACAACACCTCCCTCCCGTCCCACACCTCCGCTGACAACTAGCTTGCGAACCAGATGATGTACCGCGCGCAAAAGACCCTTCCCTTCTTCTCCTCCGTCGTAAAAAATGTCGCCTCGCCCAATCTCGAAATCAAGAAGCTCGTCTATATCTACCTAATCCACCATGCCGAGCAGGAGCCCGACCTCGCCCTGCTCTCCATCAACACGATACAAAAGTCCCTCTCCGACAGCAACCCACAGGTGCGCGCGCTTGCGCTCAAAACCATGTCCGGTATCCGCGTGCCAGTCATAAGTCAGATCGTCTCGCTGGCGATCAAAAAGGGCACCGGCGACATGAGCCCGTACGTGCGGCGCGCCGCGGCCATGGCAATCCCTAAGTGCTTCCGCCTGGACCCGAACCAGGCGCCGCAGCTGCAGGAGTATCTTGCGACGCTGTTGGGGGACAAGCAATATTATGTGGCGGGTGCGGCTGTTACGGCGTTCATGGAAATATGTCCTCAGAGGATCGACCTCATACATCCGCAATACCGAAGCTTGGTGCGGAAGATTGTTGATATGGATGAGTGGAGCCAGCTCTCGACGATGCGGATGTTGACGGTGTATGCGCGGAAGTGCTTTCCAAGGAGGACGAAGAGCATGAAGAGCACTGAAAAGGCTGAGATTCTGCAAGACTTTTATGAAGACTCGAGGAATGGAGGCGAACAAGTGCAAGGGGCGGTGCTGGATCAAGACTTGGAGCTGTTCCTCAATGCCGTCAAGCCGCTCCTACAGAGCCGAAATGCCGGCGTGGTTGTGGCAGTCGCTCGCTGCTATGTCTCGCTGGGGACGCCCGAGTATATCAAACTGGCCATCGGGCCGCTCGTTGCTTTGCTTCGTGGCCCTGCCGACATCCAACAAATTGCGCTGTACAATGTTGTGTCGGTCTGCCTCCTCCAGCCCACGGACTTCGTCAAATATGCCTCGCACTTCCTGGTCAGAGCCACTGACAACGGAACAGTATGGGAGTTGAAGTTAGAGGTCTTGACGCTGATCTTCCCTCACGCCCCTTCACACGTCAAGTCGCTCATCCTGAACGAGCTGGAGCATTTTTCGAGAGGCTCTGACAAGACCCTGGTGCGCGAGGCCGTTCGGGCAATCGGGCGGTGTGCTCAGAGCGACCCAGGGACAAGTCCGAGATGTCTGAGGCTTCTGCTCAGCCAGATTACTAGTCTGGACGGCACTCTGGCGGCAGAAAGTTTGACAGTCATACGGCATCTCATCCAGCAGGATCCCACAGCGCATACCGGGACGGTTGTGAGGTTGGCAAAGAACCTAGACTCCGCTACGGATCCGAATGCTCGGGCGACAATCATATGGCTCGTCGGAGAATTTGCAGGGCTAAACGGCAAAGACAATATCGCGGCAGACGTATTGCGGATTTTGCTCAAAGACTTTGCGGAGGAGTCGGAAATCGCTAAGCGGCAGATCGTGCTACTCGCTGCGAAGGTATACTTGCACCACCTGAATCGTGTCGCCAAAGAGACGAAAGACGCGAATGGCGATGAAGACGTGACCCAACCGCCACCTCTCGACGAGGCTGAAGATCATCCCGTGGCTCGCTTGTGGAACTACGTCCTCTTGCTCGTCCGCTACGATACCTCCTACGATCTACGAGACCGGACGCGCTTGTTCAAGGCACTCATTGGCGTGCCGCAACTGGCGACACTCATGCTGCTCGCACCCAAGCCTGCACCTCAAGCACCGAGCCCATCTGAGACAAGGCGAGGCTTCACATTAGGATCTACCGCGTTGGTGCTAGCTGGTGGTGGCGGCGTCCACGGCCTGCGAGGATATGAGGCCTTGCCCAATTGGGTGAGAGAGGGTGACGAGCCGGATCCAGTGCTGAGATCAGAGGGCGAGGCTGCGTCCTCGAGCTACAACTACGGTGAAAGGCGCTCCGTTCCTGCTGCGGAGAGCCTGGATCGCGCTGCTGGTGCCCGTGGTGCTGCGCTAGGTCACGGTCCAACAAATGGGGATAAGGAAGCGGGTGGAAGGACGAAGTCGCTTGCGGATTGGCTTGCAGAGGACGAAGGGGAGGAGGAGGAAGAAGAAGGGGATAGCAGTGGTAGCGATGAAGAGTCTGAGGAGGATGAAGAGGAGGACGGAGCGTCGGAATCGGAGGCAGAGGATGATGCTGAAGATCAGGGGAGCGACTGACAAGGGGCGCATGAGCCCTGTATAGCGAGAGTGTTCTGCCGCACTGCCTGGGAACAATGCGATACCAAGTCTGACTCAAGTCAGCAGTCACACATTCCTGTCATCAGTTTCTATCAGTGTGTGAGTTCCACACCATGTAGCGTGTTGTAGAAGGTGGGAATGACACTGTAATGCTGTTGGCTGGCTACTGGCGCGCCAATCTTCGCACTGTTGAAGTCAAAATGTAGTCGACGCCGCAATTGTGCCCGTCAGAACGACAGAACGTAGGCATGCCAGTAGAGAAGGGACTTTTGAGGGTATTTATTGAAGTTCGGAATGCAATGTTATTGACAAGCGCGAGGTGCGATGGACCTGGCCTCTCCGCCTCCCAGAGCGCAGACGGAGCTGATGTTCCTGAACATGTTTTGCAAAATCACAAGTGCAAAGCGACAGAGCGCTGTCGTCGACTTCGTCATCAATGATAAGCTTGCCACCCGATTCCGACAGCGTTCCAGACGCAGCAGCTCGAGTACCCCGAGGGCGGATGGACCCCATCTCCACGTCGCCACACCCCAAAACAAAGAAACAAACACACTCCGAAGATTTGAACCCACGACCCTAGCCTAACCAAACCGCATATTCCTCTGCCCCCGCCTCCTTCCGAGGCCCTTGACAGCCCTCTCTGGGTCCCCAAAAAGGTCAAAAAGAGAAAGACGTCTTACGAACCTAAGTTACCTCGCGGTGACTCCTATCCGTGATCGTGCAGCTTTCAGTGGAGGGAACTGCGGAGGGCCCAGCTCGGTTAGGGCTGGTGTGAGTCTATGGGCGTGATAAATCATACAATGGCGCCACGGACTCCAATGTTGCAAACGCTAGAATTGGGGGGTGTATAGCTGCGTTGCGGGGTGGTCCCGCGGCTGACTTTCGCTCATTATAGACACTGTGCTCCAGAGCTTGAGGATGTTTGTTCTGTGGTGCGACTGGAGCCTTTCATTGGATTCGAGAGGCTTTCGAAAATAGCTCGGGCGACAACAATGGGTCCTCGAGCTCGATCGCGGCGCGACTGGCGACCTGGCGGAGTTTGCGTCGACTCCGACGATGCGGCAAAAGAACCCGCAATTAATTCGACCTTCAACGAGACTTGTAGCTGGTTCGTATGTGTCGGATTTCTGACTGCTGAAACCAATTTCCATTGCTCACTCTCGGAACTGAGGGCTCGTACACCTGGACACCAAGCTGGACATGGTGATTGCGCTCCTTCTGGTTCTAGTTGCTCTGCAGCGGCGGTCCAGCTCAATAGAATGTGCATTCCTCGTGTATTCATCTCCAGTGATGGTTCAAAAGGCCGCAGCAGAGCTGTACCTTGCGATACACTTACTGTCTGCTTTGGACCGGCCGTCGATCGTATCACTGCAAAAAGGTGGAAAGCCCGCAGAAGACCATGGCGAGACAATCTGCATGGCTAGGCGTTGAAAGTCATTTGTAACCGCCCTGGATTTTATCAGATATGCACATGACAGGCAAACAAGTTTGGAAGGACACTCAGAGTAGATCGCAGCTGGATATACCTGCACACTTGCCACGACAGTGCCCAGGTGTTAGTCAATCCCGACGCAGTGTGAAGCTGGATGGCGGTCTGCATCAAAAGACGGTTCAGTCGCAGAACCAGTAGACCATCGGAAAGTCATATGGCTTGATTGGTGGGTTTTTCGATTGAGAATACGCTGCCTCGAAGCTGTCCTTCGTGGGCACAACCTTGGAAGAGCCGTTGAGGCTCAGGTCATTTTCCATCGGTAAATGCGAGATGGATTTAGATCCATTCTAGTCCGGATCATAAGTCTCAAACGAACTTCGCCAACTTCGAGATGTAGTTCTCTAGCAGTGTGAGGTCTCATGTGTGAATGTCGGTGACATTAAAGCGCACAGACCATCGTCACAAAATGGTTGAATTGACGTTGCGATTCTTTCCAACCGCTGACTAATCGCAGCTTACCTAAGTACTTAATTCAGCCTCGCCCCTGATCGGGAACTAAACCTGTACCACGCACTTTATCCTCACAGTTCGTTATGATGTGTCCTCTTTATATACAGCATGTCAGTCTCCTACCCATAAATGGACCACATCACAAGTATTTGCAGTCATGACAGCGTCCAGAAAAATGCGCCTCTTGTTGCTTTCATCGCGCCACGAGTAGCTGGCTTATCATGGCCAGGTGCAGACTTAGGGAGGGCTCCCCAGCAAGGTAGAGATCAAGAGCTATAGCGTCGTTGCTCAGGAGCGTGTCCGATATGCAATGAGTAGCAGACCAAGTCGGGCATCATAAACGTAAGACTTTCGAAATCATGCTCCCAGAGGATGACACTTTCGAGTTGAAGGGTAACATTCTTTTCTAGCTCCTCACTGCGCCACACGCCTGTGCTGGAGTACAATGAAATTAACTGAATATATTTGGACGCCCGATTACTATATGCCCCTGTCCAGACATCGACCAATCCCACGCGCAGATTCTTGGTGTCACACGAAATTCTCCTTCACTTGAGCACCTGCCAATCACTGTGTGGTAGAGCATGACCACCTCCTGACCCCGTCAACCTGCACTCAATATCGACGTCCTTCTTGCATTCGATGCTATGGATCCGAGGAGATTTCTGGTGAGCCACTGGCAAGATGTTGTCCTCGCGTGAATTACTCGACCCGGTTGCGACCCTTATCAGGTCGCTTAATGTCGCTCTTCCCCTTTTGCGCACGAGCTTCTGCTTGGACTCGTTTGTGCTTATCAAAGGCGGCTGCTGCGAATTCTTTGGTGTGCTTCCAAGGAATGCAGAGCCCAGTGCCGCGTCGACCAGAGGCTTGAGCGACGGAACACAGGCTGCGATTACCACTACGGCGCCTTCAACACTGCAGACGCCAGTTGTTAGTTATTCATTTTTTTCAAGAAGCCTGGATTCAAAGGCCCGAACGGCTTGTTCGTGACTTACAGCAGCCAGATCTCCAAATCTGTACCATCGTCTGTGTGATTTGGCGCCTCAAATTAGTAAGTTGGACCCGAAGAAAAATCTAGACCCATCATCATTCAATGGAATGAATGGTCATACTTACGTGAAAAGTCTGGGGAATTGATCGCCTTCATTCGAGTCGACTTGAACACCGCTATGACAACAGAACTGAAAACATGATCCAGCTGTCAGAACCTGTAGACATGCGGCAGCGACTTGGAGGGTTTGCAGCACTCAAAACTCACACTGATCCGATACCTAGCGCGATACTCAAAGCGACCTTCTTTCGCCAGCTCATCTGCAGCCTGCTAAGCACACAAGCTGGATAAATGGCAAGATAAAGATCCAGCACAGCGCAGGCCAGTGTGGTATAGATACCTAGGACTACTTGAAAGTCAAGACCCCATCTGCAGTATGGATTCGGAACACTGAGATCGTAGTTGGCCTGGAAAGGAGTGCAACGGATCATGTGTGAGACAAGACATATGACAGCGTTGAGCGACACCAGCCCTCCTCCTCCCCACATGATGTATTTCTGCCGCTGACTCGGCCTCAACAATCTGAAGTAGAGGTTGATTACTGCCAGCTTGGGCAGTGTTAATGCGAGAATCCCTGGGAAGAAGGCGCCTAAGGTCGTGAGCATTAGGACGTGAGATCGCTGGTCGATGGTGAGGTCTGCCCACTAAATCAAACCACAGTGATCAGTAACAGTCGTAGTATGTGTTTAGGTCAAACTTCGAGACGTACGTGTCTTCCGAGTCCATGATTGATTGCGACTGCGCTGAGAGCGAATGCCAGCCAGCCAAATAGCTGAAAACCACTTGTCAGCAACAGGTATCCGCATGGTTCATGAACGACAACGTGGTCGATTTGAGGATAATACGAGGGATTATTACCAGCGATATCGTAATGATCCAATCGTCGAGATACAGCTTGTCGAGAAGCTTTATGCGACAGAACAGTCGGGCGCCCACGAAGAGGGTTGCGATTCCCTGGAAGACAGCGCACACAATGGTGGCTGTACGTCCAGGATTCGAATCGTCCTCATATCCCATGATGGAAGTCAAAAACGCGTAGCAGACCCAGGGTCCTCAAGTCCCAAACTCTCGACGTCAACACCCCTTATTATACGATTTAACAAGCCTCGTGGACCCCTGGTGTGGTGCAGCTGCGTTGGCACGGATGGAATTGTTTCGGCCAGTCACATCCACAATCACAGTGGGCTAAACTTCGGCCTTGCATCCCGAGGTCCGTCGCAACAACATACTTGCATCTCTCGACGATCAAATAGCCTTCATTTGTGTCGGCCCTTATGAGACCGTCTCAAGGTTTGACTTTAAGTACTAACCTGTCAGATACTCTTGCCTACCCTATAAACTTTAGAACTACTTTGGCTGACAACCTCGAACCTTGGGTCAATTATCCCACAGCTAGTTGTGGTATCTCAATTACCTCACCGACGATTACCGCCTAAATAATTACACATCGCCAACGTTCTAGAGGTCTGGAGTTAGGTGGTAGGAGATACTTGATAGTTGGTGGATGTCTCGCTGCTATTCTCTTCTTCCGCGGGAAGTGGGATGAGCGCACAGACTGTGCTATTTCAGATCGACGCGATCTACATGCGAGTGATATGGACCACGGCCCCGGAGGAGTCTACCATCACATGATTTTTCCCATGCAGTGGTAAGTTCTCCGTGTCATCACTGCCAGCATGTAATGCCTAGATGAGTGATGCGAAGAGGGCGTGATAAGTAGGCCTTGGCCATTCTTCCAGAACCTGATCGCTGAGTGTCACCGAGCTGCGCAAAACGTACGGAGTCTTGGTCCTCTCACCTTCGTTTGACTCGCTAATGAAAAGACATAATCTCATAACGAGCTTCTGCTGGTGTTATTTAAATATGTACGTCGGCCTTTCCGTTCTCAGGCACCAAGATTTTGGACAATTGAGGCTGCTGGACTAGGAAGGTGATCCTGTATTCCGCATTCGAATAACCAGTCTCGTCGGCTACTTCCTTTACTCCCCAAGATCCCGGAGTCCCTGCACGGTCATTTGGGACTTGGATAGCTGGATCAATTCCTTAGCGGGTTTCAAACCTTGGAAACGTTTCCGGTTGATGAAGCAATCGGAAATCAGTGTAGGTCTGGTGGCCTGGAAGCCAGCTTATCCAAAAATAAAAATAAATCCCCAAATTTCTCCAATTTTCATCTATAAAACCAGCCTACCCGCAAAGGCCTCTTGCCGGCATACCTTTCCGCACTTGCCAATATACTATTTCCGACTTATTAAAATATTAATTTTTACTTATTCTTTATTCTTTATTCTTTATTCTTTATTCTTTATTCTTTATTCTTTATTCTTTATTCTTTATTCTTTATTCTTTATTCTTTATTCTTTATTCTTTATTCTT